>JAAAKQ030294488.1:0-10260 GCA_010016005.3 Zanna intricata
GAATCTTGAAGAGCTGCATCAAACCAGTCAAATGACTGAAGACAGAAAAAAAAAAAATAAGAAGAGAAAACTTTTCACAATAAAAAGATTCTTTAGAATTTCGGTAAAAAAAAACCTAGATTTAGTTACATCTATTTTTACTGATGAAAAATCTTAGTAGATGTGATGGTATCAGAGGAGTTGCTTACAATCGACTAAAGTTTTACCTTATCGACAGTAAACAGACGATTGAAATTTCATATTTTGATAAGAATACACGCGTAAAATGTAGGTCCTCGAGTCAAGATATTGAACGCGGAGTGCCTCAGGAAAGAGCCCTCGGTAATTTGCTTTTTTATTCTATATTAATGACCTATTTCAAAATCTTGAGCCGTTCATTGTAATCCTTTTCGTAGATGACTCTAATGTATTTATATTTGAAGGCAATTATATAAATGGAATTAAAAATTGTACGACAACAACTCAAAAATTTATTCACTGGATGGATTGCAACCTTCTAATTTTAAATATCGATAAAGCCGTTGATTTCTGCTTTTTAGATAGAAGTAACATTGCCAGTCGCGTAGATAGAATTTCAGTTATTATAACGAAAGAACTTCTGTCTAAGCAAAATTTCCGGGTACTTTAATAGATAACAAGTTCTTATAAAAGATCACAAATCGATTACACTCGCAACAAAATCAATACATATCGCTTTTGCTCAGAAGCATCTTAACAAAACACTATGGTTGACATCGTTATTAAAAATATTTATTATCCTCGCATATATCCTCCTACAAAGTGTAAAAGTGTATCATATATTGGGGTTCTCTTAAACAGCGAGAAGAAATTTTTTAAATACAAAACTCTGATGTGGATACCACATTATTTCCTTGTACGCTTATTAAATTAATACACAATTTTTTTTTTAATGAAAAATATATAAAAGTTTATTTCATTAACAACTTCTTTAATGATTTATTATTTATCGTAATTCTTTTTTACAATCACGGGTTAATAATTATAAATAAAGCAATAAATTTAAATTTAAAAAAATGAACTCTGATTGTTGAGAGTTCTGATGAACTCTGAAATGAATTAAAGATGAACTCTGGTTCAAACCGATATCCCTTCCTCTTGTAACATCTAAATATTTCATTAATTAAAATTTTATTTAGCTTTAACTAGAAAACCAATGAAAATAAATACTACTCATGATATATCGTTAAAAAGTTCTCAATGAGGGCTTATTACTGCAGTTAAGCAAATTCAAAAGTCAAAAAGTAATTTAAGAAAAAGAAAAGGTACGGGACGCAAGGATAGCGAGAGATTTATTATCTTTCTATTAATCAGAGAAGCTAGACAAAATTCCCTTGCTGCCGTATTTTTCTTTTAGTATGTTTGCGAACGAGTAACTATTCATTTAATGACACTATTTATTTACGGACGAAATTATTTGCTGCGTTCCGATCCTTTAGACTGAGATTGACCTCAGAAGATAACCGCTTATTAGTTTCGTTCTCCCGGAGTGATTCTTCTTCGGTCCGCCCCCGAAGTCCTTTCGATGCTAGAGCCTTCTGGCCTAGCAGAAATGCGCCTGTCGTAGGCCCTAGTGTTTTGAGAATGCAATGCGCTAGTTCCCCTTTCCGTAGGGAGTCGCACGTACTGGCGGTGACATAATTGTAAGATTTAGAGACGGAGGATGAGTGATTGACGAGACAAAGTTAAGAAACTTTCTTCACTTGGGCCGTCTTCGTTACTACATCTCGGTTGGATTCACGTCGAGTGGGATTCCAATCCGTTGTAGGGAGTCGATGATAATTGTTGTTTCTTCTTGTCCTCTTTAGCCTACCTTTCCGTTATCTGGAACCCATAATTATGAATCGTTTACTGTAGGCCTATATTTAAAAAAAATTTAAATATTAACTTATCTTTATTTTAATTTATGAATGTATTATTTTTGCCAAAAAGGTCTCTTTTTTTTAAATGTAACAATACCTCAATCAAATCAGATAATGGAACTGTTTTCATACAATTCAATGCAATATTTCGGCTACGAGAAAGGTCCTTATTATAGTACCATTTTTACTAAATTGCTGAACCGTTAGAAAAATATTCCCGTCAATCTTATTTAAAATACAAGATATTATTATTTTATGGAACAATTTATTTTGTTCATGAATTTTTAAATATTACTGATTAAAAACAATACAAAAGAATGGCTTTATCTGCATCCCGTTTAAAGTGTACGTAAATATGTGCTCAAAATAATTTTCAATAGAGGCTTCTGAATCGGTAATTGTTTTATAGTAACTTTTTATAACTGATGTATATTTACCTTACCGAAAATTCATGTTTTATTTAAATAATTAATATGTACTTTGATAGCATCTATTTTTTATCTTATAACTTGTTTTTATTTATACATTATCTTAAATTGAAGTAATCTAAATAATATATATTTTTGTACCTTAAATATATTAGAATAAAACTTAGTTATTTAGATGTATTCTTATTCGTCCGAAACTGAAATTGATCGACGAGAAAGGCCGGCATCATTGTACCAAATTTCATCCAAATCGATTCATACAATCTAGAGATAATCAACAACAAAAAACCCCAGACTAATAAGCAAGCTAGAATTTGGTTAGAGAAGGTCACGAAATGTCAAGATCTGCAAAAACTCCCGACATGCAGAATTTGACCCGATCGGCATACTTTCCCTTATATGGTGTACTGTAAGTTATTGATGCTAACAGTGTAGCTTCCCTGGCTCCAGTCAGTAAATATTATACCCGGGGAAAGTAAAATTATATTTAATAAGTTTAAATGAGTAAATATTTAAAAAAAAGAGGTTTATAATCATTCATATTCTTCTTAGCTTTTAAAATTTCTACTACACGCTTTGGTGAAAGATTAAACGCATACACCCTTTACAGCACACACATCAGATTTTAGAGTGGAATTAAGTGTTTAACTTATAAACAAGACTACTGTGCATTCCTTACTGCTTACGTACCAACAAAAGCTGTTTAATGCTAAAATGGGAATCTGTAACACTATCACTATTATTAT
Source organism: Zanna intricata (assembly GCA_010016005.3). Taxonomy (NCBI): domain Eukaryota; kingdom Metazoa; phylum Arthropoda; class Insecta; order Hemiptera; family Fulgoridae; genus Zanna; species Zanna intricata. Next base: position 3,055 of record JAAAKQ030294488.1, read on the forward strand.
TATTACAATATAGCCACTCGGTCGATCTCCATGGAAGAGTGGTAACGTCTGTGTCTATCATTCGGAGGTTCCGGTTTCGAGTCCCAGTCAAGCATGGCATTTTTAACACGCTTCAAAATTTGTTATCATTCATCGACGGCTGTTACAGAATGGCGGTTAGCCTATAACTATTGAATAAATTATTATAAATATTAAAATTGCTATTAAATAATGTTTAATAGTTTTTAATGTTTTTTTTTTTCAAACTTATTTTTTTTTTATTATTTTTTAAAAACTGACCGCGGCAATCGTATTTTTATTTTAGTATTTCAGCTAGTTGAAGATATTTTTCATTCAGACGGAAGATTTCAAATAGAAAAAAAATAGGCAGTTAGTATAAACTATACAATGAATTTATTCTGATCGCAAAGACGGCATGCGTAGAATCATTTCAAAACTTATTTAAATTATTAAAGTATTTAATTAGATTAATCATTTTAAAGCTTATTTTCCGGCCTCCGTGAAGCGAGTAGTAGCGTCTCGTCTCGGCCTTTTATCCGGAGATCCCGGGTTGGAATCCCGGTCAGGCATGGCATTTTCGTAAGCTACAAGTCATTCACCTCATCCTCTGAAGCAATACCTAACGGTGTTCCTGGAGCTAAAAACATAAAAAAGCTTATTTATAATCGGTTATATTTCCATAAACCTTTAGTAAAATGGCTCGCATCCCAAATTTCATGATAACGAATCCTCAGTGAAACTTCTAAAAAATTACACACTAGTATAATAAAAACATTTATACCACGCACATATAATTAGCAATTACGAATAACACTCGACACGCTTAGAACAGTAGAAAGCAAAATAAGAAATAATAATAAGCGGAAGGAAATAAAATGATGAACCGATGTAAAGTAAAACGAAAGGTATACGTAACAAATTCGAAATTAAGTTTCGAATAGAAGAAGCACAATACTCGCATCCGAGGTTACCACAGAAATTAATATTTGTATTTCCTACCGCACAGACTGTAATCCTAAATAATCCTGAATCTCATTATTCCTTGTGTATCAAGGTGCCTCTGTTATACAGCTTATTTTGAAACCGCTTAAGGTGTTGGCACTGCTTCTGCTCGTTCCTATAGTTCGTTATCGGTTCGCATAATCTAATCCTATAGTTCCAGATACGTTTTAGAATCGTCAAATATAGCAGTAGTCCATTACACAAGTAGAAACCAGAATGGATAAGGCTAAAAATTATAATACATAAATAAATCAGGAGGGCTAAATATCATTATTATTACTACTAATAGTTATTAAGCATATTTACTGTAGGAGAGAGTGGTATTTTTTTTTTTAATCTAAGGCATTTTCTGAAAGGACCCTTGCATTAGACGCTTATGGGTTTTTTAATATCACACTAGCTTTTTATTTCCACTAGCTCACAAACCGCGACATATCTAGTTTAGTTGAGTCGTAATTAATATTTTTTTTAAGTAGCATATTAAAATTTTTACGTATCCGATAGAATCCCTAATATTATCGAAATGATACACGTAAAATTAAAACAACTGGTGTTTATACATACAGTATTCATCCGATTAGAAAAATTTCTTAAAATCATAAAACGAGAATTTGTACTGTAATTAGATAGGTTAGTGCTGCTATCTACCGTGTATAAACAAAGTAAATGTTATTAAAACGATATCGAAACAGTAAAGAAATAATTTTGTAAATTTTATAAAATGCTACGCTAAAAATAACATTAAAAAAAAAATAATGGCTGATACCTTCAATAGATTTTAACCAACTTAAACATTAAATAATTTTTATTGAATGAAGCCGTATGTAGAAGGCGATGATTATTTTCAGAAGTCAGCTGTCGAAGCCTATCCACAACATAAAAAAGAAAAATTATATTTAAGAAACACTTATGAAATAAAAAAATCATTATGATGATATTAAAAATGAAAATTTGTTTAGCGATACGAATTATATTTCATTAAATTAATAAAATCAAAAATTGTTATAGTAATATAATGCGAGTTTGGTGCTGCTATCTATAGAATAAAAATAGACTGAACATTACTGAAAATGTGATATTTTTATGAATTTGTATAGATAGTAATGTAATTTTGTTTACAAATTTATTTCTAAGCCAGAAGAGTACGTATTTATGCTAATAGTAAAATTTCTTCCAGTTTTGTTCACGCAAAAATAATCGTTTGAACCGAGAAAATTACATTTCCAAATTATAATGTAAGCTTATCCAGTATTTTATCTATAGCGACATTATTTTAAAACAATTAGCATTTCACGATTATCATATCGCAAATATTATAGTTTACAAGATATCCTTAAAATAATGAAACAAAATTATAGAAAAAGTAACTCTGTCGATGAAATTTTAAGTAATATTACTTTAAAAAAAAACTTGAATTTTCTCCATCTATTCAAGATCTACATAAATAACTCCTCAAACAATTTTTATATATGCATCTGAATCTTTTATTATTTTATGGTTTAATAATTTTATTACTTACCTTATATTATTTTTTTTTATATTTTTAATAATTAACATGGGTTTTAAAGAGTTTCCATTCTTTAACTTATTATTAATTAGTTATTGATGCTCTGGTTAAGATTTTATCATATTTCTTGATATCATGTGCATTTGTGTAATGATCAGATTAAAAGATTTATGTAATTAATTAGGATTTATACAAGTACTGAAATTCTGTTTAAAAGTAGTATATACTGTACTTATTTGATAAAGAATACACACGCAATTCTGATTCATTTTAGTAAATTTGTTTGTAAATGAACAAATAAATGATTTAAGATAATAAATTTCTTATTCTCTCATATAATAATAAATGATAATTTTTTTTGGTATCGACACATAAGCTTTAAGCTTGTGCATAGAATGTAAAAATGAAATTTTATTGCACATCAAAAATGCTAAGCCTGACCAGAATTGGCTAAGACACTACCACTCTGCCACTGAGATCAGCAGATTAAATGCATCACATCAGATGGGTAAAAGTGCTGTGTCACAAATAAAAGCTGAACTAGCAAAGTATTTACCAGTATGGATTACAGGAAAGCGGGTCCAAAAAAACAACAATAAGAGTTATATGGAAACAGAATAATGCTTTTTTTTATAAAATAAATATTATTTAAACTCTTGGCCATTAGTAATATTAGTTCTGTAAAAGAAAATTATTTAATTCTATTCACTTTTCACTAAATAAATCTTTTATTACAACTTTTAACAATATATTAGATAGATTATGTTAAGAATGAGTAGATATGTGTCTATGAATAAAAAGAATTGAATTTAACTGTATGGATCAAGAGAGACCAAGCTAAAACCTTGATCAGAGCACCATCACAAAAATGCACACATAATTATTAAAAAAAAAAAAAAAAAAAAGTTTAATTAACAACATGATTACCATGAGATCCATATGCCTAGTGCTAGTGAGATCTTGCCTAGTGCTAGCAACAGACTAAGCGAAAAAATCTTGATTGTTCTCAACTGGCTGTTATATATTTCAGTAAATACTATTTCAGTCTTATGTTACTATTTTTACTATCTTAAGAAAGTGATATAATTGATTTTTATGGCCATAACACGTGAGAACCCAAATGGGATTTCATGGTCTCATGACATTTATTACTTTTTTTTACCATTAATTCCATACTTCCTTGAATACAATATATCATATGCAACAGAAATAAACTGCAAATGCTAGTATCTTGGTTAATTACATTTTTTCAGATGTTTCCATTAGTAGCTCATAGCTAACATTAGTGAGGGGTACTGCTCCAGAAAATATTTTACTGGGCCTTTTCAAGGCCATGGTTAAAGTTTTCTGTAAAATAAAAGAACTGAAAAAAATGAATCAAATAAAATAGCTGGAAGCAGGGTGGTTTTTATTTTTATATCTTCAGAGGATGAGATGAATGATTTGTAGCGTGTGTGAAAAAATGCCATGCCTGACCAGGATTTGAACATGGGATCTCCGGATGAAAGGCCAAGATGCTACAACTCACACCATGGAGGCTGGCAGAAGCAGGATGGTAATCTAATTCTACACTTTTTCACATTCAAGAATATAGTACACGGTTTTTAAGCACATTGTGTTTAAAAAAACCTTTATGACAAAAAAACATTGTGTTTTAAAAACTGTATATGGTTTAACTGAATAAATAATAATAAAATGGTCAATACAAATAATATTTTTTAGTATTATTATTAACTTAATAAAATGCCTGCTTAAAAACACTATAGTCCAACGGTGCTTAATTAAATCTTTATATACAGAAACAAATATATAATTAATTTTTAGCAATTACTTTCTCTTTTGCCCTTCCAGTGTTTTTAGATAAATTTGTTAATCAAAGAATCCTTGCTTTCCGCAATCTTCTGATCACTACTGGAAAAACAGCTAAACCGCTTTCATATTCCTTTTGCAGAAAAAACTAGTAAAGGGAACGAAGAAGGAATGTTCCGTACACAAGCAAAGTAAAAAAAAAACTACCTTCTATCAGCATGCCAGAATTGGCATTATGGGAGTGACAGTGCTCTCTCCCTCACAGCCTCATGTACAGCTTCCTACACAGTATACACATAACAGCCAAACACCACCCCCACTGGAACTGTGAAGCGTACAGTTCCATACAAAGATTTTGATATCTTTTTCATAAATTGGGGGATGGCTACTGACATTAAGCTTAAGGATTATATATTGTACAAGTATAAAGAAACAAGAACTCATTATATTAAATGTTATTGATAATATTAATAAAATTTTAATCAAATATTTGGATCTTACAAGGGTACACATCGGTTCAAATCAGACTTCATTAGCCTCTGACTGTAAAAAAAAAAAATTACGATAAATAATAATCAATAAAAAAAAAAAAATTTTTTTTTTGTCTTCACTCATTTGACTGGTTTAATGCATCTCTCCAAGATTCCAGTCTTGATCATGTGATCAAGACTAAAAATTTATATACTACAAATAATTAGCTATCATTTATCATCAAGAAAAAAATTCAATTGCTTTGACTCGTTCAAAAGAAGCCAAGTGAAAATTTGGTAACGTTTTATATTTTAAAGTAGAGTTTATATAATAATTAAATATAACAATTTTAATATAAATGGTATTATAATAACAATTTTACCCTAAATAATTTACTTATTGGTTATACAAACAGCTACTATTTACTATTTCTAATAAAGTTTTAATAAGGAAGGTTTGGGTTTTTTTTTTGTCTTCAATCATTTAACTGGTTTGATGCAGCTCTCTAAGATTCCCTATCTAGGACCAGTTGTTTCATTTCAGTATATCTCCTTTATCCTACATCCCTAACAATCTGTTTTACATATTCCAACCGTTACCTGCCTGCATAATTTTTCCCATCTACCTGTCTCTCCAATATCAAAGCAACTATTTCAGGATGCCTTAATTTGTGGCCTATAAGTCTGTCTCTTCTTTTAACAATATTTTTCCAAATGCTTCTTTTTTCAGCGTTTTCATTTTTTCATCATGAAAAAATATCATAAGTTAATGAAATAAAATTTTATGTACTCTTCATTTAAAAAAAAAATGTGCACATGTTATTTAATAAGTGTACAAGGAAGTCATGTGATGCCCATATCAGATTTTTATCATTGTAGATGAGAAATTACCGGGATACAAGTCAATAAAGTAATATAACCTTTAAATAAAATCTTAATAATCAATCTTGCAACCTTTGTTAGTCTATTTACAATCAACTTTTCTCAACCTAGACCCATGAGAATATTTTTAAAACATGTCTAGTATAACATCATCTCATTAATGTAAATTTACCAATATACTGATACCATTTGAAAAGATAGCCATACCTTTAGATTTACTTAAAATTAGGATTAATAAAAACAAAGTATTATTTTGAAACTTTAAGTTAAAAACTAGATGTAAAAGATAAATATTCAGATGAATTAGAAAGATATTTTTTTATTAAAAAAAAAAAATGTTGTGGATAATTTCTTATGATACTAAATGAAACTGATTAAAATCATTTATGTCATAGTTTCATATGACATAAATTTCATATGAAAAACCTTTCAGTTTTTCAGAAACAGTGAAAAAAATGATTTTAAATAACTAGTTAATCATCAGTTAAAATTAATTTATCAAAAATATGAAACATTACTTCATATGTATATGTTTAAATTAACATGAACTTTAATCATATCTACAATAAATTGCGAGTATTTTCTGATGCTACTCTGATTAAGGTTTCCCTTGATTCATCCAGTCGTATGTTACCGAAGTCCTTTATTTTATCCATGTAGTAATATATCTACCTGTTCATGAAATGATTTACTGACCAAAATAAAAGATTTATTTATTAGTTAGTAACTGGTATCATGGGCGTGTAGTGTTTATGATTGATCTTAAGTTACATTTTGATTGCTTATAGTGATATTAATTAAATGTTTTATATTATTTATAAAATGTACATTTGATTTGTTAAAGCTTGATCATTTATAACGCCTAAATCACACATCTATGTTAATTATCAGTTTTAATTAACAATTGAACATAAGTAAATAATTAATAGAATATTCACCCCCATACTTATAGACACGTTAAATAAAAAAATCTAAAAAAAAGTTTACCTTTTTGCCAATATACAAAGTTTAATGAAAAATCTTGTTAAAGCAATGGATTGTGATCGAACTTGATTTCACTTTATAAAAATCAAGTACCCTAGTGTAAGTGGTGTTAAGCTTAAAGAAGGTTGGTCATAAAGAAGAACACTATTGATTTATATGGACAACTTGAATAACTGTAAAGTTGCCCAGAGGAAATCTTTCAAAAACATTCTAAACAACTTCCTCAGAAATCTAACTACAATGAACTTATAAGTAAGCTTCTTAAAAATTATAAAGCGTTTGGATATAATATGTCAAAGAGATCCGCTTCTTAGATTCTCATCTGGATTATTTTCCCTACTGATCTTGGAGCTATGATTGACAAACAAGGAGAACGCTTTCACCAGAAATATTCATCATGAAAACACACCACTACCAGAGAAAATGGCTGTAACTATAGGAATCTAAAGACTGATGTACCTACAGCAAACTACACTAGAAAATCATTTTCTTTTAGAAAATCTAAAAGAAGCAGATTTTAGGATTATAGAAATTGCACATATTGTCATACTT
>JAAAKQ030294499.1:0-10259 GCA_010016005.3 Zanna intricata
TCTTATTACACTACGCACTTCACATTTGGCAGGATTTTCTATTGCCGCACTCATGTTTTTAGGTTATAACTTGAGAATGCGCAATCGAACAATACTCCACCTTGCACAGTTAAAAGCGTACTGAGCCGTTGCACACACTGATGTCAGGATGGCAGCACTAACCCCAACTACTTCTCCCGCTACGCGTAAACAGCGGTTACTTTGTAGACAATCCTCCTACATGACTTTGGCAGTAAGTATAGAATGATGGTCATTCTATACTGATTGCAAAAGCTTTGCTGGTAGTATCATAAGTACGCATAGTTTAATGTAGCAACAATTCAAAATTGGCCAGAATGGACAAGTTACATTTCAGAAGATGATTAAAAGGTGGGTCAAGCAATTCAAAACACAGCATTAAGTAGTTCTGAAACAGCATCTGCTTCAAATAAGCCATCGGATAGGTCACAAACGGTTTGCACCTACTTTGGAAAAAAATTCAACATGATCAATTCATCAGATGTTGGATCTGGATATTAAGTTCCTTCCATAAAATATGCAAGTGGTGCGAAAAATATTGCCCAGAGAATCACAGCCAAGATGAAATTTCTGTACACCATTTCTGGACATAATTAACATTCAACCTGATTTTCTCGACAATTTGATAAGGTTTCATTTATTTATTTATTTGATCAAGCCAATATTCATTTATCTGGTTATGTAAACATACAGAAGTTCAGGAAGTGGGCATCTTGCAATCCTTATCAGCTTCATGAATGACCATTTCATAATACAAAAATTACTGTGTTGAGTGGAGTCTTTTCAGGGTATTACTGGTTTCCCTACTTTCTTTTAGAACAATGCAGATCAAACAAAGCAGATTATTATCATGATACGTCGCAAAATTTGTAACACTGCAAATACATCATAAGATTATCAAAATGCAACCGCTCTGATTTTAACAGAATGATGGAACTGTACCACTCAGCAAACATTATATAACTTTATATATCATTTGGTAATTTTAAAGGTTAATTTAATATATTTATTTAACCAACAAAGTGCCAGATTTGTCAGAAAATGATGTCTTTTTTTGTGTTCAATGAGAATTTTGTTTTGTGCTTTCTTAATTAAAAATTGCAGACCCAAATGAGTACTCAAGTAAAGAATAACTTGTCAGGAGCATTTGGATGAATGAACCTATAAACAAAAGATAAGAACAATGAAAATGTAAGAAATAAATTTGTTCAGTCTTTTGGTGAAGATGCTCCATCAATAGTAACGCTTTAAAAGGATAAAATTGTATTGGGCAGTCCTCAGTTTGAAAAGATCTGAATGTCTAAATAATCATACTGAACAATTATTTTCAGCGACAGTGAAATTTTTTTCGGGCTGTGATCATTAATTCTTCAGATTTCACACTCTCAATATTTAATTTTTCAGCAAATGAAAAAAGTATTTTTAAAAACAATAATGAACATTTGAAAAATAAAAATAATGAAAGAATTTCCAACATCAGGAGAAAAAGTTTATGGAAAGGTCAATCAATATTGGAGAAAACTTTTGACACCTCTTTTATCTTCAAAGTTGAATTTTCAACTTCTACACAAGCAGAGATCAAATGAAAAATTATTTATCGATATTATTGTCTATTTGGTTTATTTGATTTTTTTTTGTAAGGTCAGCTCACAGTAAATATTCATTTACTTCTAGAAAAGAGACGTTAGAGTTTATGGTAATAGTAAATTGATTTTTTTAGAATACCAAAAATTCCAAGTCTAGCAGTGATTTAATGCAGAACCTTCTCTCTAAAGTAAAAAAAAAATCTTATGAAATCAAATTATAAAAAAAAATACTGTACACAATTAAAAACCAATTGAAATTCAATTAGATCTATGTAACTAACGGAAAAAGAAAAAATTAAGAACCTGTAAATTGGTGTGACGTAATTTTAATAAAAGTAAATTTCATGAAAACAGAAGACGTTACACATAAATTACATTGAATAACCTAGAATTATTTATTATTTGTAACAATTCTGTTAAAATCAAAATAAAATGGTATTCAAATCATACATTTAAAGAATTATTTAATGCAGTCAAGACTGAAGAGAAAATTAACTGTTTTAAATATTTTTATATCTGATGTAAAATTTATTAGTTGTTAGATAATTATTGGGAATTGGACAATTATTAGTTGGGCCATTGACTAACATTATGTTTTGGTGTTTCAAAAATGTTAACTAGAATATGTATCTTATATCATACATATATATATATATATATATATATATATATATGCTTTCTTTTTTTTTTAACCTCCATGACCAACGTTAGGTATTGCTTCAGAGGATGAGATGAATAACAATTTTTGTAGCATATGAAAATGCCACGCCTGAGCAAGATTCAAACCCAACACCTCTGGATAAAAGACTGATACACTACCACTTGTGCCACAGAGGCATATTGAATCATATGACTATGTTTGAAATACATTAATAAATTGAAAACAAAATTGGAATAGGCCAAAAACATTAGAATTATAAATCTAAGCAGGTCAATATTTTTTTTAAATGCAGAGCATAAAGGGCATTTTATATATTCCTTATTAAACAAGGGTTTTATGACTTAGCAAAAATTCTTTATATATCCTTCTATCTTTTTATTACTTAAAATAAGTCTAAAATAAAAATCAATGAAATATGTCTACTATTACTTAATCATGTGTTACATCACTTAAGCAACACTGCAATGTACTAGAAACCTGAGACAGGAGCAAATCTCTTTCTTATTTAAAAATAAAAAAACTATAAAAAATGGGAAAATCTACTAAATTATAATCAGTTACAGAGCTTACAGAGTTATAAAAGGCATTAATGAAAGAAACATTAATTAAAATGAAATTTCTCTTTCCTAGACACTTTTGGTTTTTCTTCTAAATATTTCTACAACCAGAAGATAAATTATTCGACACCATTCCTACAGCGAAAAGTAAAACCTTGAATAAGATAATGAGAAATGTGTCAGTCTGGTTATGCTACTTACCACCAAGTTGTTAAATTATTTAGTTTTTTTTTCAACATAACAGATCCTTTCAATTGATTGGATAACTCTGATATTGATGAGAAATTCCATTTAAAGAATTAAAAGTCAATCTGGAAAAGGTCTTCAGACCAAATATTACCTGTACACTTCAAAAAATAATGAAAAATTCTTTGTCTTAATTCTACTTGAAAAATGAGCTTTCTGACTGGTACTTCGGTTTAAGTGAAAATTTGTCACAAAGCTCTTTTAAAATTTTCTCAGTTATGTGACCAGTGGTAACAGATATGCATGTAATAGGACCATAATTCTGAGGGCGGTGTTAACAGTATTTCAATTATTTTATTTCTTGCATTAGATTGTTGGGATTCAGCACATTATGCTCAATCAGTAAAAGACCTTTTAAATTAACATTATGAAGTGGATTGGTAGGGGATCTGAAAATCAATGGCTGTCTAGGCCAGAACTTAACCTGTAATGATTCCCTTTGGGGAAATAAAGAAAAAATGTATGTTTTCAACTAAAAAAATGTTATGCTGAAAACTGTTGTCAGAGACTGTTTTAACCAATTTTATTCTCAATATGGAAAATATGTCTAAACATTTTGCAACTGATAATACTGTGTGGGGCAATGGTGGAGCATATACGGATACAATTAAGTTCAAAGGTAAAAAAAAATTAAAGTAATGATAAAACTCATGTTTTATTTCTTTCTATAGAAACAAGATTTGTGGTCACAATGTAGAAATTCTGTACTTAGATAATATTGGAAGATGCTACAAACACACAATCACGGCCTAAGAAGTAATCTTAAAATTGGTTAGGAAATTACATAACAAAGTAACATAAAAAATATCTGATTTTTGAGTCGAAATAAAAACTATGTAATTAATATACATTTATAAATTAGTTAAATATGAACAATCTTTAAATAAAGTTGCAATAATTGGTAAATATATTAAATTCATTTACGTCCATGAAACTAGGAAGAAATTTTTATAGTAAGAAATTGCAATTTACGGATCAACTAATATGAAATACACTGCTATTTTCGAATTATAAATCTCCTCAATAGAAAACCTTCATAAACAACGCTTACTCATCATGGCCTTAATATTTATAAACTGCAGAGATTTTTGTAATCAAAGTAAAAATAAAAAAATATAATTTGATTACTGATGAGTGCCTTGTATTATTAAAATTTACACTAACCAAATAAGGAAAATTACTTTAGATTCAAATTCAGCTCGCAATTAATCCTAATATCTTAGCAAACAACTTCCTGGTTAATAAAACGGATTCTTTCTTTCTTAACCTATTATAATTTAAAATATACCACAAAATAAGTCAAACTCAACAGTTTTTAATAGCATTAATTACAAAATAAGAAGTTAACAATAATATAAATACAACAAAATAAAACGAGCATGCGGTCACCGGCGGTTGCGTTATACATTATATGTAAAGTAAATACAATTACTTACTTGAGAATCGGCGTAACTGAATAAAAATTAACTACAGGATAATAAAACAGCAAGTAATAAATGACAGGTGAGATTTTAAAGTCGATACTTAATCCACCTATTGCAAGTGCTATAACCAAAATACAGCACGCAACACCACCTTATAAACAACAAAAGAAGACTCTAGATCAGTCTTTTCTTATCTCCGTCTTGCACAATGAGAAAACTTATTTCAGTTGTTACAAATAATTTTGAAATGATACTATGGAAAATGTGAGTTTAATAAAGGTAATTCTTCTAGAAAAATATATAAATTTTTAACTTATATTAGAATATATAAATTACGCACATCATAAATATATATATATATATATATGTCTGATAAAAATTAATTTAATATTTCCAAATGAAATCTATTAAATAGCCTGTTAAAAAAGCTGTTATAATGTAGATAATTTTAGAACAAATAAATGTTTTGACGTAAACCTAATAAATACTATAATTATTTATTCAAGAACAGACAGTCCCACTATAGTTAAGGTGTTTTGCAATTTACTACAATAGTAGCGCTACCTAGCCGTAAGAGAGAGATACGACAAAAATTTCACTTATTGTGTAGTTCTTGTTAGGCCCGGGACAGACCAGCGTTTATTTTACATTTTTTTTGTTTAACCACCGTTAAGGTATATCTTCAGAGGATGAAATGAATGAATTGTAGGGTGTGTGAAAATACCATGCCTGACTGGAATTCGAACCCGGGACCTCTAAATGAAAGGCGAGGACGCTACCAATCTCAACTGAAATTCTCTCTAAACGTAAACAGAACAAAATTCTCAACTAAACGTACTACATTGAAACTTATCTACATGAGTTGCAGCGTTCTGTTTACACGAATACGAGCAAACACACGAGTGTGTTTTCAACGGTTATCAATAAAATACTTAGTATTTTTATAGTGATAATAAAAGAAAGTAGAAATGATACACTCCGAACTTTTGATTAGTGAAATGGAAAAACTGGTTGTTTTGTGGGATACTTGTGAAGATAACAAAGGTAAAAAAAAAAAAAACGCAGCTTGGATTGCAGTTGCTTCATTATTGATATTGCAACTGCAATATCAATTGCCAAGACAAATGTCCAGCAGCACTTACAAAATGATTTGTCAGTGCATCTCAGTAGCGATTGATAGATTTACTTATATTATCGTCGAAATCAAAATCTTTTAATTCCACAATGGTTAGGGTATTGTCAAAATTATAACCATCACGTTTTCGGACAAGGTTGTTCAATACACAACACTTTACAATGTCAAAATTCCACATAACGTCCCTTGGCAACCTGTAGTTAAAGACTCTTTTCGCCACTGCTAATTGTTTGCCAGAGTAAGGACGAAGAAGATTAGTACTTGTTTGGATCTAGGAAGCATTAATGTGTTAGTCTCCATCTTTCAATATAAGAACTTCTAAAAATCGTAGAATCAGAGTTTTTTTCCAAAAGATCCATGTAATTAATATACATACAATTGTTGTAGATAAAACTGTAAGTTTAAATCAGCTACTGGTAATAGTTCAATAGAAAAATAATGTTTGTAGTTCATATATTAGGATCCACTAGTAGTTGGTTTTATAATTTGATGAGTTTTCTGTCTACAGCCCCCACACAATTGGGAAAATTAGCTTGATTTCGAAAACTCTCTAGTATATTATTACAATCTGCTTCATTAGCAACAGGAATATATTTTGGTTTTATTACATTCCACACTGATTTGCATACATTTCTTACAATTTCACCTGCCACTGAACGTCCCAATCCTGAAGTTATAGTGCAAATCCTTTAAACTACATTCACTATCAAGATACTTGAAAATAAAGACAACCTTTACATTTGAACTACTCAGATGTTATTATTTTTTCTTATTTTGTCATTATTTGTTCTTACAATTGAACGACACAGAAATATTATTATTTTTTTACACTACATGATGCAGAGAAGAAATGAAGAAGTATCAGAGATAACTTTGTATGAAATTGCAAAAATAAAGTAAAAGCTAACTGGTTGGGCTCTGAAGCAAAAGACAAAGGTGTGTATATGAAGAAGCTACATTTTTTAGAAAAGCCCATGTAGTTGTAAGTTGCGAACAGCAGTATTTCAGAAATTCCAGAACAGGAAAATAATAGTAGTATTGATGAGGAGAGTGATAATTGTGGTAATGATGTTGAGGGAAATGTAGATAAAAAATTTACTCCTGACTATTCTTCTCTTAGATGCTGTAATCCACATCTAAATCTTCTAGTCATGTGGGTTGTTGGCAGAGTAAATGAATTCTGTTCACACAAATATCCTAATAAATTGAACCATGCCTCATCAGTATAGAAAACATGGTCTAAAATATTGTCAGAATTGTCTGCTAGGAACTGTTCAAATTATTCACTGTATTGAACCTGTTTTCTACAGTCTGTGATCCATAACTTACTGCCACTTTATTTTCAAAGGAGTGAGTTGAGTTTTTATGAATACTCTTTAAGTGCAGTCAGTTGTAACACAAATATGTTTCTTTTGCATGGACTTTTTGGGACTATGTTGTTTAGCAGCCGATATTTCTTACAGTTATTCTTTGAGTATTAATGGTTTATCACTTTGCTCATAGTCCTTTACCTATCTGGTCTTTGTAAATTTTTTGATTAGCATTCTTACTGTATGTTGATTAGGAATTGATGTATCTAATTGAAAATCTAATAGAAGAGTGGTTTTTCACAGTCTGTGTCCACTCATCATGCTCATGAAGAAGAGAATACTCACCATTTCTCAAATGCTATGAGAAATATTCTCTGTTCTAAAAGTAACAACATCCTGATAGCACATGGAATACACAGTCTCAATTGTTCAAAGGTAATAAACAATAAGAACACCTTATCTCAAGGTCACTGGCTCACAACACAGAATTATCAAATTTGCAGAAAATATTATTCACAGCTTGATGAGAAGGTTTCAATAATTACCAAAAAAAGTGAAAATGTGATTAAATTTACTGTCCTCTAACTATGAACTGTGAAACTGAGATACAAATTTACCTTTATTTTTTTAATTTCTTTTGTTAACAACAATATATTTTGAACATTACAATTAAGATGTATGTTTATTCTTATCAAGTCATTTATCAACAGTGCACAATGTACATTTTTTCTTCTTTTTGGGTACACCACGACTATACAGAACTTTAAGCATTTTGTTAATTGACTGAAAATTTAATAAACAAAATTGCTTGTTTATATTCAATGCTTTCTCTCTACAGTTTGACTACTGCAACTGATATTTGATCTTGCTTATGATATCTACTGTCTACAATAACAAATACTATTTGCCAACATCAGAATTTGTATTCTCTTATATGGTAAATATAAGTTAATCTTTAGATTATTAAGATTGAGACAGTTCAGCATTATATTTGCCAGAATATGATTTTATGAAAAGTAATAAAATGCAAAAACTAGAAACCATTTTTCCAAGAAAAACTTTAACTTCTGATTGTTTTTTATTTTTGTCTTAATTTCTCCAACCACTTTATAGTGATATTTAGTAACTTGATTCTAAATTCATTAAGATTATTAGATTTAAATTTGGTTCAGTTGGAACTGAAATTCAGTCATTTACTACAATTTCTACCATTAACTCCCAGCTATGGATAGCAGAATTATTGTTTCCGGACACTTGTCAGGATTAGGTTATATTGTTTTTAAATAAAATGTACTGGTTTTTAATTAGTCTGTAGAAAATTAAGTCTTTATTGTAAATTAAAAAAACAATTTTTTTTTCCACCATTAACTCCCAGCCATGTATAGCAGAATTATTGTTTAGACTTGTTAGGATTAGGTTTTGTTGTTTTTAAATAAAAGGTACTGGTTTTTAATGAATTGAAGTCTATAGAAAATTAAGTCTTTATTGTAAATTAAAAAACAATATTTTGTTTTTTAACATTATTTCTAATTGTAGATCTTGTTTGTTTTGCAAAGTACTAATGTTGAGTTCTTAGAAGAAATACAAATATTTATGACTACTTTTTAACATCATCCAGCTTCAGAATTTCGGTTAAATAATGTTCCTGAAAATCAATTTGCAATAGAAAATTAATTTACTTATATATAAATTTTTTTTTTATTAAATTAAAATTATTATTAAATAAAAAAAAAATATTATATATTTTCAAATTTGACACTTTTTATTTTAAAATATTTAATTTAAGTTGTAATTAATTTTAAGTAGTATAATTTAGTTGTGTTTCAATTTATGCACCTCATTGTAAAACTGACGACATACAATTGTATTCATATACATATATGCAGCATTATTATCAGGTTTATATGTATACATTAAATTATATGTATACTTTTATACAATATGTATACATATAAACCATTACATAAAATTTTATTTTTACACATACTTGAGCATGATGTATGTGGTTATAATCAATCTTAAACATTTATTGTAAAATGGAATCAGTTCCTGAATATCTTCTTCATAAAATGGTGTTGCCTATGAAGACCACAAATAATGAATGGGATCTTTTGTCATTCTCAAGCTTATCACAATATTTCAATTAACATCATATTAAACTAAACATTTTTGTACACAATTCATTATTAAAATTATTTTCATCACAAGATAGTGACAAAATTGTAAACCATTTATACTAATAAAATTTAAAAAAATTAAATTCATACAGTCCATTTGCTCTTACCATTCCATTACTTATTGCACTTTCATCATAAACTTTATTAATCTGTCAATAAATCTCTATTGATTTTACATCTCATTGTCCCCTGGTTTATTCAATTTATTTGAACATTTAAATTATATGCAACAAACCATAAATAAAAATTGCATCTTTTGTTTCAGGATCTGTTGCAAACTGATATGAAGAAGATAACTATTTAATGTGATTAGAGAAGATGGAAATGCTCTAGCGACCATATCTATAAATGACACTTACTTTTTGAACAAGTCTTGTATATGTGCACATAATTCCTTTATTATTAATAAATAATTTTATCATTGATTGATGTACATAATTATACAAAATTAATTTGAAAGTGAGGTATTCTTAGAGTATGTATTTATTAAACACATGGTGTGTACAAACACGATTGAAATTTCTTTGGTGTGTTTTTCTTTATTTTTAATACCAATATTTTATTATATATTTATAATTGTATAAAATTACTGTTTCACCTCTGATTTTAATAAAATTTGAAATATACTTTATTTAGAAGAAATTATTCACCGGAAATGCCTTTTGCTGGAGTTACACCCTGTTACACATACAGTATGCACACCAAATATTTTATTATTTTGTATTGTATTTGAATAATATGTAATATTTGCTGCGTGAAATTGAGGACCAGGGATTCATTGCGTGGCAGGTGCGATGGGATGAGTCCACTAAGGGTCAGTATACCCATGACTTGTTTACGGAGGTTATTAGTTTATGCACCAATAAGTGGGTATCCCCCAATCGACACATAACGCAGTTTCTTTTCGGGCATGGTGCTTTTCGGCATAGCTTGGCTAGGTTTCATCTTGTTGAATGAGGACTTTGTCTGAAATGTGGGGTTCCAGACAATGTTAGCCATGTGCTGTATGTCTGTCCCCGGTATGAGTTTGTGCATGACAGTGTGGTTAGGGAACTTGAGAGATTGCACTCAGGCCTTGATTTAAGGGTCAATTGGAAGAACCGGGCTGAGTGGCAGGTAGTTGCTAGCTTCCTGTGGACCATTGC
>JAAAKQ030294510.1:3037-27125 GCA_010016005.3 Zanna intricata
TATATATATATATACCTCCACAGACATACATCCACTTACGCACAATGAACAACTAGGGAAGGACAAATATATTGAGACTAAAGTAGTATGGGGTGGAAGGAAAGAATGAGGGCAATGATGTAACAACGGTACGTTTATTAAGGCTACAAAAAAATACCCTTGTTTTATTATTACCCTTAAAGGAATTAAATGCTAAATAATTTAATAATTTTAATAATAATTAATTATTATAATAATTTTAATATAAAAAAAATTTAATAATAGTAATAAATAAATATTACTGTAATAATTTTGATAAACGGCACGTTTATTTCAGTTATTAATGATCATTTTAATGTTTTAATTTTTCTTGAAAGTTTTATTTAATTTTATAATCTTATAATGATTAGCATCAAGAACAACTAATTTTTATTGGACGTGTTTTTACTTAAGTCATTTGCCGTTCAGTTTTTATCGGCCCGGGCTAAATTATATTTTATGAATAAATGAACGTTCTAAAAATTTAATGGTCGTTGAGATATATTAACCGTTACCTCATACAATATAATTACATGTAAAATTAAATTTCATTTTATCCAAACTCTTCAAAATTAATTCAAATGTTTTTAGATGATGATTTACTTTACAAAATTTCATAAACCATGAATTATTAACGGTTTGCTAATTACACGGTATAAATAGATGATTCATGAATTATGAATTGAATTGAAGCAGCAGATATAAATAATATGGCAGTTATTTATAAAATTATCAGTTAAAGCGCCATATTAAACAGATATATTTCGTACTACGGTTGTTATTTTAATAGTAATAAAGATAATAAATTATTTGTCAAGTTCTTCATGTTGGCAAAACATTTAGTGAATTTATCCTGTCTGACATTGGCAGCACTGTATAGCCATAGTAACGGCTACGCATTTAGCACGAGTGGGGGCGTGTACGGTTGCTATGACGACTGAAACTCCGCTTTAACCCCTCACAACATGCCACCTCCTCATATAAAACCGATGAGAAGATGAGATAGACAAGTGCATTCGCATCAATTTTCTTCGTATCTCTCTATTATACAATACAACCACTAATTTATCTCATTTTCCTTTTTTATTGTGAATCGGACATTAAATGTAATTTAATTAAAAAATTCATCGTAGTTACGTTATAAATACTAAATAATAAGTGGAATTTAATTTTTAAAATTTCCTTAAGTTTTTATTAAATATAAGAAAAAATCGTTTAAATTACTCGACAGAAAAGTATATTTGCTCATAAATTGTATTGTGAAAATTATTTCTCTAAGAGTTTTTAATTTTTTCTGAACCCTGAATCTAAAGCACCAACAAAAAAATAATATAGTCTAATACATTTTAATGTAAATTAATAGAATAATAGCCAAACCCTATTTTTTCGTTCTTGCATTACCATTAATTTATAATAAATTACCTTGACTGATGGAAGAGTGACTTTAATTTATTGCTTCACCCTTCTGCCTGTGTTATTTTATTACTGTTATTCATGTAAAGTAACAGTATCATCATCATAATTGCTTTCTCTGATATTAATTATATACAGTTATTCACTATGTTAAACAGAATAAGAATTTCACATGAAGAGCTGAATACCATATGCATTTTGGTGGGTTTGACAGATTAATATTTTATATATTGATATATTAGGCTCGTTAAAATGGGAAGAGAAAACTATTTCATACTTTATATTTCCTTGTAAGTGTATAATTGGATTTCTACTATTCTTAAGAATTGTTCTACTTTCAGGTGATGACTGCTGGTTTAAGTCAGTTCGTCGACTATTTTTGTGGTTATGGGACCTAACCATATTCATATGAAAAATACAGAAAAATAATCCCATAACGGGTGAAGTAGATGTAGATTGTAAATACAAATTTATTGGAAAAAAATTACTACGAATTTAATTCAGAAATAAAAAGAAACTGTGTTACTACACGACATAACAGGTAATTAGATACTTAATGAGAATAAATAGAAATTATAGACCACAACTAAAAAACAAAATTTAAATCTATCAATTAAAATAAAACAACAGAAATTTGTTGTATGATGAATAGATTCAAAGTACCAATAAATAAAATTAACAATAAAAAATTCATAGACTACTATCTCTTAACATAACTTACTGTACGTTCAGAGCAATCAAACGGCTAGGCTGTAGGTAATCTGATATAAGACATTCAAAATCTACTTCGAAAATACCATAGAAATCTTTTTTAGGAAAAGAACAAAAAGTATTACATTCTAGACTTTTTAATGAATGTGAGGAACGAATATTCCGAAATTTATCTGAATATTCCGAGGGTTAATGAATGAAATTTATTGAATATTAACATGAAAAACTCACCTACATATAGGTGACATTTAGTTCTATGAGTAAGAACATCATTCTAGGGACTAGTTTAAAATTATTCAAACCTATAAAATTTCTGACTGGAAATATATACATTAAATTTGATTTGTTCTACCACTGAATCTTTTCGTTGTCACTTAACCTTTTAAAAATCTCAATACCGAGTTATTTTGCGTACTAAATAAGGTAAAAAAAAAAAAAATTGTTTTATGACAGAAAACCATCATAATAGCATTTCCAAAAATACAATAAATAAAGAAAAATGTTTAACCGGTAGATTATTGGAATAGTAATTTTATAATAGAAAAAATCGAAAAATATGATAAATGACTACATTTCACATTGATGAGATGCTATTCATCTACATGTTTACTATTTGTTTGTGTTTGTACTATTTGTTTGACCAAGAAACTATCTTTTTTGTTGTTTATTTAACAGGAACAGTTTTGACAGTGGACTTGTTTCATTGAACTTATACATTTTGTTTTCATTTGTTGTTTCTAATTTAAGTGCAAGTCCGTATTGTTTCTGAGTATGCTTTGAATTTTAACTGATTGGTTTATTAAAATGACTATTGCCAGGTGCAACCTGGTAGTCCTTATTATGAAACAAAAATTGCAAAGCATTTATGAGTATTAATAATGGCAAACCGATAAAATGTAATATAATGTAACCAATGAAATTAAATATATGGCACCTTAAAATGCAATTTAAATGAATGATACTGTAAGTATAATATCATTAATTATGAAACCATTTTGTTGAGCTAGTCTTTTATTAAATTAATGTCTAGTAAGGTAAATTTACTTTAGTCTATATTTAAAAAAATTCTTCATAATATTTTGCAAGTTTGATAATATTTTCAATCTTTAACCAGGGATTTCGCTAACCGTCTCAGCGTCCGTTCACGACTGATGGGGATAAAAGGGAAAATACTACATATATATTTTCTCTCCTTCCCTATTGATGAAAATATTTAATTTTTATTATTAAGTAATAAAAATCTGTCAGTTGACGTAACATACTTCAACTTGCAGTTTATTTTTTTATTAACGTTTATTTACTTACTATATCGTATTATTTTATCAAGAAAATTTAGCTGATAATTATAATATTTTCCATGTTCCTCCATTCGTCCGTTTTGTCTGTCCGTTTTGGTCTCAAATTTTTCTTTGATAATTTTTTGTGATTGTCAACCATTAAGTATTAATACATCGCTGTCAATACTTTCCTTATATGTAATTTACTTGTCTTCTCACTACAAATATTTCAATTTTGATCTTTGAGTAACGTACATGTAAAATTTCTTTAAACATTATTTTTAAATTTATACCAAAAAAAGAAGAATTAGTAAAAAGAACTAATATTTTTACTTAAGGCAAAATGGCTCCCTCTTAAAAAAAAGCGAGTGTTTTTTTTTTTAATTTCAATATCGAATTGAATGGTTTGTATAAAACATTCCTACGAAAATATTTCTGTACAATACAGAATAAAAAATGACTACCACAAAAAGAATAAAATAATAAATTCATTTTTTGGTTTAATTCTTTTATTTCTATTCAGTAAAAAATACCTTTATAGAAATTTATAATAAAATATAAAAATCAATATTACAATATTAAAAATCTGACGTGGAAACTACATGACTTCCTTTAACGCTATTAAATTAAATACACACATTTTTTTTAAACGAAGAGAACATAAAATTTCATTTCATTAATTACTTCTGATATTTTTCATATTTTTAAAATTTTTATTTTATTATTGTTTTTATTGAATTATTATTTATCGTCTTTTTTTAGAATCAGTTGTTAATAATTATTAATAAATCAATGTAATTAAATTTAAAACAACAGTTAAATAAAAAATGGAAATGAAGTCTGATTCGAGCCGAATTGCCTTCTCCTTGTAAGATCTAAATGTTTCATTAATTAAGATTTTATTTAGTTATAACTCTGAAACAAATGAAAATAAGTACCCCTTATGTTATATCTCTCATTGAGAGCTTATGACTGCAGTTAACAAATAGTCCAAAATTTAGTTTTTTGGGGATTTTGGGCTTTTTTGAACACTTTTGGTTGAATTGATTGCAATCAAAAGGAGAGGTACACAACTAGATATTACAACAGTCCTAAATCCAAAATTTCAACATTCTAATAATTTTTGAGTTATACATTCGTACATATAGACGTCACGCCGAAACTAATCAAAATGGATTCAGGAATGATCGAAATGGATATTTCCGTTAAAATCCGAAAACCGAAATTTTTCACGATCACAATACTTCCTTTACTTTGTACAAGGAAGTAAAAAGAGTGTTTTTCGGTTTGATTATTATTTTAGCAAACAAAAACACAATTATTACTGATGTAACTTTGAAAGTAATCAACTTTTAATTAATTAGAATAGGTTTTATGTGTTTTTAAATAACTTTTTATTATTATTATTAAGGAGCAACTCAAAACACCGTTAGGAATGTCATCAGCTGCTACTCATTGCCGTGCCTGCAGATTAAACTACTACCCCCCCAAGTTTGGGTACTTCCACAGGACCCTCCACAGGGTTTCCCATGGCTCATAGAAACATTTCGATCCTCCGCTTCTGGAGTGCCGAAATGCCCCTTCTTAGGGAAGCTACCCTTCCCGTTTTACATCTAACCTACCGGGGGTCGTGTATGCGTTGCCCACACCCGACTCTCCCCCTGTGAGCTACCCTCTCAAATCTCGAGGGTCCCCATACCTCCTCTGAAGTATTCCGACAGTCTAGCTTGTGCCACAGACGAAGGTATTCTCAGCAATTGAGCTGCCTCCCTGGCCCTACACGTCGCCACGATTCGACCCGAGCGTACATTAACTTTTTACGGCCCTCTCCGTTTTTTTTTTTTTTAATAATTCATAAATGAAATCATACGGCCCATTACTTAACTACATAATCTAATAAGATAAGAAAACAATTTCACTACCAACACTCCAAGCCTATAACAGTCATCCGGCTTCAACATTGTTTGACAATATATTTATATCAGAAGTCAACATACAAGAAATACATACAAAATCATAAAACTCGAATTATTTACACAAGTTAATTACAAGAATTACATATGAAGTGAATTAGACATACGAACAGCTTAATACTAAAATTACAATTATCTACTACCCGACGACGACCGGTTGCGAAAGTGTCTGTATCATTCCGACAGACAAAGAGGATTCCGTGCACCAGTTCCGTTCATTCCTCTCCCCATGCTATCGCCTCTATTTCCTTGGTATCTAAAAGTCGGGAGTCCAACGATGCCACCTTGCTCTACTGTCACATGCTTGAAGCATGTGTTCCACCAAAGTGTCAGGAGTGATGCATTCCAGACCATGGATCCTCTTGAGTCCCTCCCAATGTCTACAATGGGAGAAAACATGCTCCGGCGTGTCTTCTTCATTAACGTTAATATAGGTCGGAGTCATGCATCTTTCAGAACTAAACAGGTAGACTTCAAAACCAACGTGACTCGAAGGAGTTGGGTGAGTTAATAGTCAACCTCCCCAATACCCCTCCGAAGCCACGGCCCCAGACATGAGATCAGTCGCCTGGTCCACACGCTCTTGTCCAAAGCCTCCCACTCCGCCTGCCAGCCTCCCACTCCGCCTGCCACTCCTCAAGTCTTCTGGTCTCCGCCTTTGAGATTCCCTCACTAATGCGCTGTAACTCCAATGCACGGAGGTGAATTTGTGGGACCCCAGAGATCATCTCCACTGCCACACCTGAAACGGTCCGGTATGCCAACGTGATCTTGAGTATCACACGGTGTGGAGGGAAGACAATCTTGCAAACGTTCCTCTTTACTCCCAACACCTCGTGCCATACCAGAATCACATACATTAATATAGAGGTCGCCACCAATATCATAACACGACTTTTTCTGGCTCTTGGCTCTCCTTTCGACGATAACACCTTTCTCAGGTCTGTCAGAGTCCTCTCTGCTTTGGCGGCCACCTTCTTAATGTGAAAAGTGAAGCTTCTTGACCTATAGAGCCATACGTCCAGGTATTTGACACTTCTGCTCTGCTGGATGTTTTTAAAAAACTTAAATTAAGAAAAAAGTAAACCAACGTATGAAAATGTTTAAGTCATACAGCATTTAAATAGTTGAATATTCGTATTTTGATTTTAAATCAACTTCCATAAAAAAGAAAAATTTCTAAATTGGAATAATTTTTCTTATGCTCACCTTAAAGAAGATTTTTGTTAAAAGGATATAATTCCGTAGTAGTTTTATTTTTAAAAAAACACTGGAAAAATTTTATTTTGGAAAAATTAAAAATTTACGTAGACGATTGGAAGATAAGTTTAGTAGATTTTTATCAAAATAATCTGTTGTTTTTCACTTATAGTAAAATATTTCATACTGATATTAAAAGTATGTTTAAGAGAGATTTCAGAAAAGTTATACTGAAATTTTGACATAAAATCTGTATTGCATAGTTCTGAGTTTTGGCTGCCTTATATCCTGATAGAACAATTGTTTCATAATATTGCACTTTTCTATTAATTTCTTTCTTATATATCGTATTTCTTTCTTGGCTACTTCTCCAAATAAGAAAACCCTTGTTAACTGAGTTTATTAAATCCTTATTAACAGATTTCAACGTTATGGATAACGGATTAAGTACGAGATAAAACCAAGGATCATTCAAGGCATCATCTTATAAAATTCCCTTCAGCAGAAGTTTACATCATCAGTGCTGAGTGGAACATTCGGGATACACAAGTAAAAATATGTTTGCGACATTCGCATAATCCTCCCTCAACCTAATAATATTCTTGTATAAAACTCCTTCTTTATGTCGGCCAGCAATGCTGCACTGTGTCAAAAGCCTTGCTGTAATTCATTTGTGCTATATACAAGCCGATTTTCCTGTTTTTTACCACACCAGATATGACATTGTTCAACACCAACTGCTCCCTACCACTCCTTCTACCCTGACAACAGCCTTCTGGTTCCTGCGCTATTACTTGCTGCCTTCCAGATGTTCATTGAACTTGGCACGCAGGATAGATGGTAATAACTTCTAGAAGGCACACAATTTAGATTATTCATCTACTGCAAGAACTGTCCTTGCAATCAAACAGATCATTTCTTTCGTTTACATCCTTGGCATTAGGGATCTTACTGTGGCATCGACTTGCATCTAAAACTATTTGATAGTAAAACTCGGCAATTCACAGATGAAAAACGATTGTACAATCTGCAATCGGTTGGTAGTTCTGCAATCTGTCGATATTCAGTGTTTTCACAATTATGTGCCTTGTTATGTGATAGCTCAATATACATCATTAGAAATGACTCCATCATTAAAAATAACTGAGATTCAGTAGTTCTCTATTTCTCCTTACGAAATCTAGTCCGTCCCCATCACCTCCGTAAAGCAGAATCCGACCATAAACTTTCACAATAATTCAATATTTCCTCCATCTTTTAGACAAAATTCTATTAACTACACAATTGATATGGAATTTTCAAAACTCTACTCGCGTTTTAACCTCAGCGAGGTTAACTCAATTAGTTAAAAACAGTTGATTTCTCGCCTAAGATTGCTTATCTTGTAGCAATGCTTTCTACCAAACAATACCATACGACGTTGCTTTAGAAAAGCTAGAATCTCAGCACTAGTTCTATTTTCTATGCTCCTATTCAATTGGATTATGGTTTCATAATATATATTCATAGGACAACCTATGAATCCTTCAATTAGGATTATTGGTCTTCAAGAGGACCATAAACTGACCAGTGCCACTTCGTTTATCAGTTTTTCTATGTAAGTACCTTCCCCATGCTGGAAAGTACCTCCCCCATCTTTCTAACCGTAGCTCAATCGATTCGCTGTCCATTTCCAGCTGTTACGGTGAGGGTTTGGATGTAACTTGAGTCAAGCAGTTCCTTTATAGATATATTATTCTACATGTTACTAAATATTAAATCATTTGTATTGTAAATGAGCTGTCCAGTTGCCCTATTGTCACAGTATCTGTAAACGTGCTCTTCTTGTAGCATCTACTCTACCAAACTTAATATTGTTCTTCTGAAACATATCATAATAGGTTATTGGCGTTGATGATTTCAAAAGTATTTCTCTCATCATTGAAAGGATTTTATGCCAATCCGAATTCCTTGAACACTTTCAACCTAATCACTCCCAGGCAATCGATTAGAAAAAAGCAATGACTTTCGTTGATCCAGCTTGTTATGAACAGTCTTAATTTTTAATTGAGGAAAACGGTCAATCATAGTCCCATACAACACTGCACTGGATGGTTTCATATCAGTTTCCATCTTTCTAATTTGTAAGTAGGAGCGGTAAAGAAAGATATCAATGTTCAGTGTCCATTTAAACTCTTTACAACTTTTCTGCAGTGGGTAATCAGGAGAAAGATTCTGTGCCAACAAAAAAACGAAGTAGCTACTCATCAAACTCGACTGAGGTACGGTGAAGTCGTTACCTCACTCTTACAGGGAGTTTGCCGTTTTATGTAGTGCCGTTTGCCGAATCAGTATCAATCTGAGAGTATCTCAGAAACACACTATCTGAAACCTTAATGACCGTTATTGGAGCAAGGAATTCACAGTAGATAAGCTGCTATCACGTTTACTGGTGTAGCCAGTCCTATTTCATTGCCAGAAAAGAATAAAGAGTGCTTTTAAGTTTAAAAAGAAATTGCAGCCACTGAAAACCGAGAAGACTCCAATCCAGGCGCAAAACTGAGTTTCTTTTACAAACGTATGAAAATGTAATTTGAAAGTTAAATGAGAAATATCTATATTTATAATTCCTGAACGGAAATAATAAAAGGCACCAAAAATAATAAAGAAGGGAATATTAAAATAGGATTAGTAATCCATAAATTAGAACGCAATAAATAGAAAATATAAAGGTATTTTATTCAAATAATAACAAATATAATTTCATAAAGCAGAAATCCTGGATTTAAGGTTGTTTATTTAAAATATGAAATAAACTTTTTATTGCAATATTTTGTAGATTAACCAGTACTGTTATAATGTAAATGTAATTTTTATAATTAAAAATTAAAATATATATGTAAATATTTAATATTTGTTTTTATATTAATATTTTAATTACATATTTTTTGTGGCCTTCATTATTCTTTAATTATTAAAAAATCACAAATTAATGTACTTAATTTCTAATTTTGCGAAGTTTTTAGAAATAATAACTAAATCATTACCTAATAACTATTTAGAAATAAAAAATTATATCAGATAATTAATTTGGTTTTCCAATTAAAAATAGTAATTATTATGAGATTACAAAATAAGTTTCAGATATTTCGGTAGCATCGGATCGAAATGATTATTCATTGAGTAACTTCTTAAATTTGGCTAAAGCATTTGATAATGTCTCGCCTGAGCTAATGCTAATGCTAATGCTTACGAAACTAGCGAAAAAAACAAGAGTGACGGGTAAAAAACCTGAATGGTTTTAAGAGATTCCTGACTAGTAGATAGCAGTACAATAAAATGGTCAGTGTACTCCTACTACTCACCTTTAAATATTGCATTAAAGTATACCCTACAAAAAATTGTTTTAAGAAAAATTTAACTTATAATCTACTTTAATGATCTTCTGAGCAAAAATTTTCAACGCTGTAAAATACTCTTTTTTGCCTGTCACATTCTTTAATGTGAGGTTTATACTTGGGTTTATACTAAGAGAGGAAATATGGTTATATATTAATCTATTGACACTAAATATGAACAAAATAAACTTCATGGTGTTTAAAAATGATGCATCTATCCCACATCAAATAAATTTTAAACTCTATCCCAATAATTGTAGCACCAAGAATTATTACCTTAAAACTAACTGTTAAAGTTAATAAAGTTATTAAATATTTTGGGTTAGCAATCGGAGCGTATTTAAAGTTGGATTTAAAATTAAGAAAATCAGTAAAATGCTAAAATAAATTTGTTTACATTTGCTCATCTAACGGAAATTTTTTCAATTCTATGACTAAGGAAAATTTATTTCGCGTTTATTCCATCAAGAATTATAGAATGGAGTACTGTGTTTCAAAATGTATTAAGACATCTTTACATTTTACAGAAAAAATTGATAAATATTAATTTAAGTAAGAAAAAATACTATCTCACCGCTGAATTGAATGAAATTATAGGAATTATACATCAGAAGCAGCATATTAGCTACAAATCTATAAAAACCATAGATTTCCGTTTCTTGAACTATGCTCGGCTAAGTAAGTAGATATACGTTAAACAAAAAGTGATCAAACTTCTTAGAAAAACAGCACTGAACAGATAAAGTATCTGTTTGGTGGGCGGGAAGTCCCTTTACACTGTAATAAATCAAGCTTAATTGAACTCATCTGCTTCCAGTTCTCACCGCTGATATCGTTCACTGCTGTTGGAAAAGATGGGGAAGGTCGAGCGAGAATGGGAAGGGTCAAATGCGTTCACTGTGGAAGAGCGTTTATTAGCTTGCGTGTTAGCCCAGGAACGTCCACATACTGGTAAAATATTGAAGAACATTATAAATAATTTCTTTTTGTGTTTTGGGAAATCGTCACCATCTCTGCAAATGTTATTGACTTAGGAGAAGAAGGTTTTTGCTACAGGAAGTGTTCTTAATGCATTACTCAGAGAGAGGCCGAGCACTCAAGGCGAGAAATGTGTTGCTGTGCTCACTGATGAAATCAACGCGCAAACATTCTGCAAAGTTCTAGCCACAATTAATGAGTTAAGTGACAATGACTCTGATCGACGTGTTTACACAAGTCAGTTATTGGTTAAACGCTTTCCGAGTGCAGACGATGAAAAGTCATGTTCTCAGATTATTTTGATGGTTCTTCAATAAATAATTCTTTTGTCGAAAAGACAATCCTCGCTTTTTTGAGGAAATGGAATATCATCCGCCTCATGGGCTGGATGATGGTTGAAAATTTTCTTTTTCCTTATGTTTTCTACAGCGCAGTTAATCAATTCAGTTATCTTACAATGATCGACGTGTATTGCTTCCATTATTAATGGATCGTTGACATTACGTTTCAGTAAGGCGGTGTTTCAACGCATTTTTCTTTGATTGTCTGCAGACGCTTAATGAGTCTGCAGACATAAAAAATATTAATTTAAAAAAATTACTATTATATCCATATTCAAAAATTATCAAAATATTTTTTTCCAAAAGAAAAATTTAAATAATCCATAGTAACCAGAAATTTTTTTGACTCGCTGGATAGAACGTGGATCAGAAGAGAACCGGCTTCATTGTCTTGGCAAACAAGACGCTCTTACTTTACCACACCTGACATTGCACTGTGAGATTTTGTAAAAGAAGAAATCTGAAAACGCAATTACGTCAACAACGAGCACCTCCAAGATACTGTTTGACACCGTTTGAAGACACTGTTTTTCAGCATTTTAAATAATCACTTCTGATATGCTCTTGCAGATAAACAACCGGACATGGAGGCGCATACAACTTGATTTGAACATGTGAAACCCACCCAGACGTTCTAGTTCCGTAGAAGGTAAGCTTCACCTATCCAATAATTCCTAGTAACTCCAAAATTAGCGTAAAGGAACTTCTCGCCCACTCCGTGCTCCTAAACGTTTTAATCTCTTGCCAGACAAACCCCGCTCTACGGTTTATAGAGAGAACGTTAAATTCTTGTTGCAAAATTATTTGTTGCAAAGTTGTTTGTTGAATATGAAATTTGAACAACACTCTAGATGGAAGGATTAACTACACTAACCATGATAAAGTACTTGAACTTTTGCATAGATTTAGTCCTATTTTCCTCTTTAAAAAAAAAAAGAGGGAAAACCATTTCCATTCTGTACTTGTGGCTGTTAGGATTAAAATTCAGATTTCTGTAAAATTTTACTTAATATAATGAATTTTAGAGTAATTTAGTGATAAAACTATTTCCAGATGTTAGGTAGTTAAGCACATCCACACGCACATTTAAGAAAGTCGTGATTGGTGATTGTGTGTGTGTGTTGATAGTATTAAACTATAATCTTATTTGTTGCATTCTTCTCTCTCCTACTGATGGATTTATCCAACAGCTACCAGAAGTCTATCGACAAAAACCATCCCCGTTTGGAGTAACCCTGCACACCCCGGAACCACCATTTGGCATAACATAACATGTGGCATAACATCTGGCATAACGTCAGGGTACGCAGACTCAAGACTGCTTAACTCTAACTTCAAGAAGAGTTCAAACCAACAGTACGCTACAACGACTTAACATTACAACACTAAATTACTAAAATACTACAATAACTGTATCATACAAATAATACTACAACTGCAACACGAATTTGTTTCTTTTTTATTATTACTCTTTTTTATTCTTCTCAACATACTTCATATTACTATGCATTATACACTTATATAGTATTAAAGGTAATTTAATTTTTTTGTTACATTTTATAAGTTTTTTTTACATATATTTTAATTAATATTTTTTTTTTTTTTTTTTTTTTATATTCATAATTCATACTTTCCCTGCTTATAACCTGTTACAAATAGTAATATTTATGTAAAGGAGAATGTATGAATTCATTGTAACCTATTTAGTTCTCTAAAGTTTCTTTTCTAAACACTGGTTTTTCCCATTTGGGACAGTGTTTCTTATTGTAATTTTTTTTATAATTAATTCTTGTCTTCTGAAATGCTGCTCAATCAAGGGTTTATCAGGCTTACAAGATAATTAAAATACTCGTTCAGATTTGTGTTTATGAAAATTAAATAATTATGAACACTCATCAATTATTAAGCGATAATTGTTTCTCTATGCGGTTGTTAAAAGCTGGATACGATGCTGAATAATTTGTAATGGCAGTTATATATAAAGTGTAATGTAGTGTACAGTTTTCAGTAAGGCAATAAAGGTCACAGTGGTGTAGCTTTCTCTGGCCTATTTTTGATTCTTCACTGTCATTAGCACTCGTTAAAAACCGCATAATAGTTCTCACAAATTGTCTAGCCACTTTGCAATTGATTAAATTATAAAATTCCAGGCTACAAGATTCGTTTACTCAGAATATTTTACACAAATCTTAATAATGCAGTAATTATTTTTCAGTTAATGTTTCAGTATAATAACTGAAACAACTGTATAACTTGTACAAACTTGTAACTTGTATAACTTGTAACTGTATAATTTGTTTAAATACAATATTACATCATTTTATTTTTTCGGCGAATATAGCTAGAGTAGCTGAATTAAAGAGAGAAGTATGGTGATTATTTGAAAAATAAAGTGTAGTTTTTTTGCACATCTTTACCTGTTAGGGACCAAATAGTTAATCTTGACCAAAAAAAAACATATGTATATTTGTGAATATGTATGTAGATCGTAGGCCTCCTGCTTTTGGCCTTACATTCAGGACTAACAAACCGAATCTCTTGAAATTCTGTTCAAATATTTCTATATATGAAGTATTGGTCATATTAATTTTTTTCCAAAATTCGTTAATATAGTGGAGAAATGACGCAAAAAAAACCAATTTCAAATTTCTTCTTAGACATTTTAAAGAAAACTTTATTAAATAAAATTTGTTACAATAAAAGTTTATACTTATATAGAGCTATCAAGAAATGTCTACAATTTTTAACCGACTTCATAAAAGGAGGAGGTTATCAATTTTGTTTAATGTATATTACGCAATACCTCCGATGTTAGTAAAACGGTTTTGATAATGTTTTTTTTAATCGAAAGCGTATACTTTTAGAATGCTCCCATATTAATTATAACCAAATACTGTGATAATGTAGGAAAATACCACAAAAAAAATCAAACGGTTCGATACCCTTAGCCGCTGACTGCTCGCACCAGTACCTTGTTGCTCTGTACCCTGTTTGACTTAGATATTTACGAGTATAACAAGTCTGTATTATCGCTGTGTAGTCTTCGCGGGAATATTCATGGCATTTTTTTTCTATTTTTCTTCCTTAAACAATCATTCCTTTTTTTCCTTTCTTGGCAACTTTAAACGACATATTTGAGCAGCGCGTTTAATACGCCGACTTATATTTTAGTTATTTTATAATATATTATATTTATATATAATGGATGTATATATATGTACTAGATACACCTAAAAATTATGAGATAAAATAATTTATAAAAAATGAAAATAAAAATCGACTTCAACAAATAATGGTACTACAAAGTTACAAATAATTACATTTTTATTCATTAACTAAAAAAAAGTATTTACGATAAATAACTGTCTTAGAGGAACCAGCTGACACAAGTTAAAAAAAAACAACCCTATGATCTATATAATAGAATTCTTACTACAAATAATGAAAAATTGGTTTGAAAAAATTTTACAATAAGATGAGATCTACAAAAAATATAACATAGCAATAAAAAACGACATACAAAAATACGATAGAAAAGTACTTTATCGAAGCTTAGGTACATACAGGGTACATATTGTATATTACCAAGTATATACCATCAAGTAAATATGCCTTAGCAAACCTATGATGAGGTATGATCGTGAGACGCTCTCTTTTATATCTCTTGAGATCTCATTTCATATCCGTTTAGCCACCTAGGGTATATTTGAGGTACTAACTTTCCGTAACTTTATGTTTAATTTGTGTGGTTGATACCGAATTCAAAAATACCTGTTTGTTGCAAGTACTTTTACTTTATTTAATAAATAAAAATATAATTATTTGTTACTTTGAAGTGCTACTACTTGTTGAAGTCGGTTCATATTTCTATTTCTTTATATATTATTTTTTAAATTATAAAACTCAGAAATCAAAATACAAAAAATATATTTAATATTTCAATTTATATTTTTCAAATAGTTTTTCATAAAATTTATTCTCTTCTTCTAAAATATATATATATATATATACACAAGAGTATATTTGGGGTTTTTTTTTTGTACTTTGCTCTAACTCTTTTAGTTTTAATAATTAATCTTTTCTTCAGAACTTAAAGGTTTATTAAAATTAAAGCAGCTTTGACAGCTATTTTATATTCCGGAACCAAAATGAAAACAAATTTTTTTATTATTTTCACAAAAGTTACGAAAATTTTATTTTTTCTTTATTTTTATTTATTCAGTATTATTAAAAACAGTTCTCCTTCAAAGACAGTGATAAATTTGTTGATACGGCAGGTCAGGCAGTTACCTGTTAAATTGTGAGGCTGGTGACTGGGGAAACCCAGGCAGGATCAGTGATCCAGGCCATGTCTAACCGTCTTTTTTGTCCGCACTTTTGAAATCTTGACTAACGAAACTTCATGAATGGAAATTTCTATTTCCACATATTCTATAGCATGTTACAAATAACAAGGACATAATAACTCTCTTTCTCTCTCTCTCTATATATATATATATATGAAATATATATATCAAAAAATTAAGTGATTATTTTCCCAGATTTTACATAAAGATTAAAATACAATTATTGCTAAAACTAAAAAAAAATTATATTATTTTGCCAACAAGTTTTCATATTTATTTGCTAAAATTAATTTACAAAACTTTTTTTTTGGTAAATATCTTTAATGACAACATTTTGAGATGTTTAAATAAAAAAATATCATACAATGCTTTTACATAACAGGTAACGAAAATAATTGCAGAGGCGCTGTGGTTTACACAGAAACGATGATATTCACGAATATCTGGAGCTCTGACGATTAATGAGGGTTGTGAGACACTACAGTATTAATACCAGTATCATCTAGAAAATCACGTCAGTCACTTAGTGATAAATCTGCTTGATAACAGGAGGGGATTTCCGAAGGTTGAAACGTTTCATTTGCTTGACTTAACCTTAAATGACCTGTTTGCAGTTACTATCGCTAAATCTGGTGATGTTATTTTTGTTTACTTCTTTACTTTTTCGTTTATAGCTACAAGTTGTTTTGTTCTTATCAATTTCTAAATTTTTGTGAGTTCCCGATTCACTATCGTTTGATACTTTAAATAATTTTTTTTTTATTGACTATTTTAATCTTTATTTGTTTATTTTTTTCTACTTCCTTGTACTAAGTAAAGGAGTATTGTAATCGCGAAAAATTTCCGTTTTAGATTTCAACGGAAATATCCATTTTGGCCTTCCCTGAGTCTACCTTACTAGTTTTGGTGTGATGTTTCATTTGTTGTATGTACATAAGCACTCGCATAACTCAAAAACGATTAGCCGTTGAATGTTGAAATTTTTTTATTTAAGATTTGTACATCTGGTTGTGCACCTCCCGTTTTGATTGCAATTGACTGAACCAAAAATTCCCAAAATTAAAAAAAAATTGGATTTTAGACTTTCCCTTAACTGCAGTCATAAACCTTTATTGAGAGATTTTCAACCACATAAGTCGTTCTTATCTATCGTACGATAATAAGTCATTAGCCGTACTTATCTTCATTGGTTCCAGCGTTATGGCAACATAAAATTTTAATTAATGTAATATTTGGATCTTACAAGGGAAGGCACATCGATTGGAATTTAACTTGATTTCCTTTTTTTAATTTTTTTTTTTATTTTAAATATTTTGATTTATTAATAATTATTAATCTTTTATTATAAAAAAATGTTTACAATAAATAATGATTCAATAATGGTAATAAAAAAAATGATATGTTATTAGTGAAATAGAATGATTAAAAATGCGTATATGTAATTTAATAGGCGTACAAGGAAGCCATGTGGTGTCCACATCAGATTTTCTTTTATAAACTGTGAAGTGAAGTCATATATAATCGTTTACTAATGAACTTTATGAACATTGGTTACCGATAAATTTTGTTATAATTTGAGTTACGGGAGTAGTTATTTAAATAAAGGTTGAAAAATATTTTCAACTGTATTAAGTCATCTGCACAATGAATTATACAATATTGATACATTTAATATAGTCAGAAGTTAGAATAAAACACATAAAGGCTATCTATTTTCAGGATAAAAATTTTCCAAACATTTTTAAGATTTACTATATTTCATTAACCGGACCCTGAATAACTGATTCTCCGATTAACCTGTACCTTAATTTAATTTTTAAATTGAGTTAATAAAACTAAGTCTTTGCAATTATATAAGGAAATAAATTAAAAAATTTTCACATAAAAATATTATTGTTATTCGTTTCTTAAAATTTCTAATTGAACAGTTTTTCTAAGAAGTTGCATATTAATGTTCGATTACATTTTATTTTTAAACTCTTGATGGAAGTCGAATGAATATACAGGATATAAATTTGATTTAATACTGTTCTGATTATGCTTTGATCGGTTATTTGAAATCGATTGATGCATGTTTTCCTAAATTTACACTTGTCTACTACAACTCAAATTATAACTCATATTTACTAGCATAACTTTTTATTTGCATTATTATTTTTTTGTTTATCATAATAATTTACGTATTTTTATTCAAATATTTTTTTAAAAATAAGCCGGTAGTTATGGCTTAAATACAAACTTTATTGTTATTTTTGGTAAAGAAAAAATTGAAGACATCAGATGAATACGATATTGCATAATCGGTTTTATTTATTCTTAATTGATTATCCTATTGATAACTTAGTTAAAAGAAATCACAAAAGAAAGTTAAATAAAACGTTACAGTCAAACAAAATATAAACAGAAAACAGTAAAATTGGATGAATATAAATGTTCAAATTAATCTCTTATTTCTCTGGTTCACCCAGTAAAATAAAAATCATTTTCTGGATCTACTTTTATAAATAATTAGATTTGAATTTTCATCGAAAACTGAAGTAACTGGTGTTTTATTATTAAATATATCAGTAAAAAACAAAAATTCTAATCAAATATAAGACAGAGCTGAATTTGGTAATATGGAAATCTATACATATTTGCTACATAGAGTATTATTTTATTGTATGCTGTTTTTTATAATCTGCGTGTAGAAATATCATGTAATGGATGTACATATTTATCTTTTTAGTTGTTTTATAAACTATTTAACTAACTTTAGATAATAAACTAGGTATATAAGGAAATTATTTTACGATTTCTATTCCAAAATTTTCACGTATCTGGAAACGGATCAGCACTTATTATATTGGTTAATAGAGGTTCTACACTATTTTTAATTGTTTGTTTTTAAGTTATAAGTTACCTATAAAAAACAAAGAGTATTTCAGTCTTTTTGGAGATGTTACACCTACTCAATTTCTCCATATATCCGATATTTGAAAAATTTAATAAAATCAGTATCTATAATATATAAGCAATCATTAATACAAAAAGGTCCAATAATTTCAGAATTTTTTAAACTATGGTTTAGGTACCATAATTACAAAATAAGGACGTTTTCGATAACAGAGTTCAGTAACGTATATGCTAAAATCCGTATAGCCCAAAGTGAAGAGCATATTCGACGAGTACGAGAAAGTATTAAGGAGAACTCAGAAATATAAATTTTATGACGTTTTCTTCAATTAGACATTACTCAGAGTTCGTTGCAGCAAATATTAGTAAAATGATTAAGATAGCTTCCATACAAAATTCATCTCGTGCAAGTATTGAAGCCAAAACACATTGAACAACGCCTAAATTTTGCCAAAAAGTTTAAAAAACTGACTAAAACCTTCATGCATATTTGATAATGAGCAATGATGCCACTTTTTTTTAATTGCTTTGTTACAAACAAAATTGCTGAATATAGGGAAATAAAAATTTCCTTATTTTTGTTATCAGATAGAATTAAATCCGGTTAAATGCACAATCTAATGCGTTATTACATCCCAAAGGATTATTGGGCTATATTTTTTTTAAGATGATGGAAATACTGTAATTGTAAGTAATGAGTGAAGCGGCGTATGATTTAACCTTTTTTGCAACTTGCTTTTGCTGACATTCAAGCGTTGTGATTCCAGTAAGAGGAAGCCACTACATATACAGCCAGACGAAGTATATAGCTCTTCAAGAGAAATTTTTGGGGAATTGATAATTACACGGAACACTAAGATCAACTGTCCTCTTCGTTCATCCGTTTTAACATCCCAACATTATTTCTCTCAGGATTACCTAAAAGACAAGGTATATGTTAATAAACTAATGTCATCCAACAATAAAAAAAATAACAGTATTAAAGCTAAAATTGAAGAATGAATTAATTTCGAATGTTTTAACTGACATCATAGAAACCCTCTGGAAAAAGCACAAATTTGTGAAGCAGAAAGAAAATGGTGGTCATTTGTTCGACCTAGTATTTCACCAGTAGCTTAAAAAAATCTCCACAAATTACAGCTCATAATTTTAATCAAAATACGAATAAATTAACAGTTTAAATATTTGTTTTGATTATATGTTTAAAAAAGCAGTTTTCTTTTTTCCGCCACCTAACAGAAAAAATTAGAATACATAAACAGAAAACTGCAAACAGAGCACAATATTAATACGTAGGTTAATAGTATTAATACGATAATAAATATAATGAATTTTTATCTGTTAACAATACTATGTATAACAAAAAGGTTTTTCAATACAACATTTTAGTATTATATTTAAAGGTTCTAACTTATTCTTTGGATTAAACAGTCATTAATTTTACAATTTGATATCAAGAAAAACATAGAATAAAGAGTAAATAGAACGTGTTATCAAATTTTAACTAGCAAAATAACGTTACATCCTGTATACATAATACATATTATTTTTATTCAAATCTGATTTTAACGTACGATCGAATATTTTCTTTTATTTCCAGTTAAAGGTTCTTATTTCCATTCTAAAATAAACATTTTCAACAAAAAAAATAAACAACATTTTTTTTTTTTTTTTTTTGCAGTAGAAAGGCTTACCCTCTCTCTATTAAGGTCTCATATATTGCGAAAGAAGTTAATATATTTGTTTCACTTTCACAGTTTTATCAGTGTTTTAAAAGGCCGCTTAAAAAAGGTGTTACTTTATTTCTTTACTTGACTCACGACATGGATTAATCATCCCCGTCTATCGTCGTCAAACCACTACAACATTATCCGTGTTCTGGTACTGTATTATTTTTGTGTCGCTATAAGTCTGAAATGTAATCTTGAGTTTTTTTTTTAATCGTGTCTGATAACTACAAAATTTCAAGGCAATAAGTTAGTATAAAATTTTATTACTCATATTATTTGATTATTCTGCATATCTAACCAGTTACTTAATTTGTTATCTTATTGTTGATGTGCCTTAGTCAAATATAAAATTGTAGCCGTATAATATGAACTAGTATTTTTTTAAGTTTTATCATTTATATTCTAGTTATATTTTTCTTTTTATCGGTCGTATAAAATATTTTATTATATTAGATCATGCAAAGATAAAAAAGACTGAAAACATTTCAAATATTTTGCGATTGTATTTCTTAAGAGAATAATTATTTTCTGTCATATATATTTTAACCCTAAAATGCAAGTGGTGTACTTCAAACATATATTTACATAAAATCTATGTTTATTTATATGCAATGAGCAGTACTGTATGCAATATACAGTACTTTGATCCATCAATGAATATCTTGATTTTATTTTTCAGTTTATTATTTTTTTTATTACATTTTTTTTTTGTATCTTTTATTATTTTTCGTTATTTCTTTTGTTTATAATTTCTAATAATTTTAGTTTCAAGTAATTAAAATCTTTGGAAGAATGAAAATATGGTAACATGGAACAATTAATTAGTGAAATTCAGTAGTGTTCTGCTTTTGTAATCATGAGTAATTCATGAAAAACAGTGGTTGACATCCGATTAAATTTATAAAAATCTTCATAATAAAGAAGAAAAAAATCAAAGAATATGATAATGAGCCTTCTCTGATCTGTCTTTAAAATTAAGTGTACCATATACGTCGTTGTTTTGTACTTCTTTCCCAATGGTAGTATAATAATGATAACGGAAATATTTTCGCTTCTATATTGCAATACATTCTATATTTTAACATCATCACACCTTTTTTCTTTCCACGATCAGACTCGATTGTAACATGACACGTTAAACAAAATTAAAAATGATAATTATGCTATTAAAGAACAACTCTATAATCGCTTCGGTCAAAACACCTGCGTATCATTGCTTATCATTAAAAAAATAAACTAAAGTCTTAAATGTAAAAAAGGATTTATTTTAATACAGCGGGGAATGCCATCAGTCAAACATAGCTGTTACCTATTGACACAATACTTTCATATAGTCAATTCAGAAAGAGCCGGCCTCCATGGCGTGACGGCTCGGCCTTTCATCTGGAGGTCCCGGGTTCGAATCCCGGTCAGGCATGGAATTTTCACTCACGCTACAAATCATTCATCTCATCCTGTGAAGGTATATCTAACGGTGGTTCCGGAGTTTAAACAAAAAAAAAAAATTCAGAAAGGTTATTTTACGACTGAGCAAACCTACAATCGACTCTTAATTTTTTTTTTTATTAATTTTCACTTTATTCATTTAATTTCGCTGTAAATCTTATTTAATTAAATATAATACAAAAGAAGCGAGATCTTTCTTGTCAGCTGTAGTTGTTTTATTGACATTACTATTTCTATTTGCAAGAAATAAGTTAACATATTCTTTAAAAACTAGATTTTTTTTCTAACTTCCCTCTTATTGGTGAAATTATAATCTTTCTATCTTACATGTAAAGGTGAAAGGTTTAAACCCCGCCACTTACATAATTGACCACTTTCTATACCACACAAAAATTCCGTATCATCCCCATGCATAAGCTGTGAAGTTGTGTTGTGAATTAACTAACGAAAAAAGTTTTGAAGTTTTGACTTTAATACAGGGAAATACATTTTTTTTCTTCAGTAAAGCTGATTACTACTCGCTTAATCGTTTCAACATGTTTACAAAGTTTAATTTATCGGGGAAAACAAATAAGCTTTGATGTAAAATGCGCTTCTTGCTACACACATGAAATCTTTTTTTTTTAATTTTGTTTTTTTTTTTAATGAAACAAATCATATAATTAGCTTCTGAGAATTTTTCAGTTTTTCCAGTGAATAGCTACAAATTAGTTGAACGTTTTCTTTCATAGTCATTTATTGTATTCTAACTAAAACACAACTATATTTTTATAATATTAAATGCAATTTGGAACTGTTTTTTGTATAATACATTGTAAGTAAGAACTATGGATATAGATATTCATTACCATTTTTAAAGGATTATACCCATTTCATCTTAAAGAAAGAATCTACCTTTTTTCATTATTTAGAAGCCAAATTATAAGAAATAATTTACATATTTCAGATCCACTGACATATGTAATAAAATGTCAAAATGTTATTTCAATTCAATAATTTTGTCGCAAATTTTCCTGTATAAATAGTTTCAAATGTTAAATAAATTAGCTTTAACTGGAATATTACATTCAAAATTAATTATTACTGAAGAAAAATTATATATATATATATATATATGTAATAAATTTTTTTTTAAATGTGTCTTCTTTTTAACTAACGATTTCTTTTTTCATTTATAATCGTTAGGTTAATACTAGAAGTAGAAGCATCTTTGCCTTTAATCCGATAGTGATGAATGACGATTCTTCTAAAAAACAAAAAATAAAAATTCTTCTTAAATACTCATATTCTCTTTATAAAACAAGTGACTGGAATTGGTTGAGGCTTTCTCACTCTCTTTCTCTCCGTCGCGCGTCGATTTCTTTTTTAATAAGGTACATAAATTCAATTCATATTTTCATTTTTTTAAATAATATGGTTTAATTTCTTTTCATATTTTCTCCTAACTTTTATACGAATAAATTGATGGCAGGAATCTCATCCGTACACACAAATAGAAAATCGTGTAGAAATGAAAGGCGCAATATAACTGTTATATCTACATTTATTTTTCATCCACATCTTAGCTAAGCTGTAAATAAAAATAAGCAATTACAAACTTATTTTATGTTAAGGAACCAATTTTATTACAAATATTTACATTAAATGTAAAAAACTAGTTTTTTTAGTTTTTGTTTTTCATAACACATTATAAAAGATTCTAAGTACTTTTTTAAATCAAACCTTCAACAGATAAAAATAGTTTGCTTAATTAAATATTTTAATTCAATTTAAATAATTTTTTTAAACAATTGCGTTTTAAGAATAAAATTTTCTTGAAGTCTTTTTAAAAGCAACAATAAATTTTGTCTAATTTTACTAACTCTCTCTAGCATTCGGGAAGATGCTATTTTAAACCACGTCAATTTTTTCTACTAAACAATGGATTTTCATTTAATTAGTGAAATTTGTTTTTCAAAAACTGAAAAAAGAAAATGTACCTATTTTGATTATTTTTTAACGTAATTTTAATTTAAATTCATCAAGTCTCATAAAATAAATATCCCAAAGGGTTTTATACAAACATATCATGTAAGAAATTTTGTTTAACTTTCCTAGCCTAATTTATTCAGATTTTTGAAAATTTATAAAGCGACTTAAGCTTCAGACTCAATTGCAAAACGTACTGATACCAGTTTAAATAGTTTTAAATATAATAATGGATTAAGAAAAAACAAATATTGTTTAGTCGCCTAAATAAAAGGATACTTTTTAAATTATTAATTTATTTTGAACTCTTTTATCTGTTTAGCCTCCGGAACTACCGTTAAGGTATTACTTCAGAGAATGAATGAGGATGATGTGTATGAATATGAATGAAGTGTAGTCTTGTACAATCTCAGGT
>JAAAKQ030294511.1:0-10259 GCA_010016005.3 Zanna intricata
TTTGGAGATCATCTTCGGTATGTGGCTAAGGAGGCGCTAGATGCATTTTATGGCATTAGGTGCGTTATCCATCCCGACTGGGGCTGAATTTTAGGAGTTTGCGGTTCTGTATAAAGGTGTATGCAAGGCAATAATGTAGTATGCTGCGCCTGTTTGGGCTCATCAGATGGTTCAGAAGTGTTATCGTGATATCCTATTGCAGGCCCAGCCACTTCTGCTCTTGGCGGTCATTGGCGGTACAGGACAATCTTGTGGGAGGCAGTCTCTGTGATAGCTGGTGTTAAGCCGTTGGACTTGCTTGCTGTTGAGGGTAAGGAGCGGTATGTTGCCAAGAAAGCTGGCCTTCTAAACTCGGTCCGATTGTGTGAAATTGAGGATCAAGGATTCATTGCGTGGCAGGCACGATGAGATGAGTCCAGTAAGAGTCGGCACACCCATGAGTTGTTTCCGGAGGTTGTTAGTTTATGCGCCAATAAGTGGGTATCCCCCAATCGGCACATAACGCAGTTTCTTTCCAGGCATGGTGCTTTTCGGCATAGCTTGGCTAGGTTTCGACTTGTTATATCAGGACTTTGCCCGAAATGTAGGGTTCCGGACAATGCCATGTGCTTTACGTCTGTCCCCGGTATGAGTTTGCGCGTGACAGAGTGGTTAGGGAACTTGAGAGATTACACTCTGGCATATTTAAGGGTCAATTGGAAGACCCAGGCTGAGTGGCAGCTTGTTGCTGGCTTCCTGCGAACCATTGCGTCTTCCAGGGTGGCAGAAGGTGTTAAGGAGGTAGGAGCCTGGGTGGCTAGGTTTCCGACTTGTCCAGTTGAGTGGTTGGACAAAGGCGATTTAGCGACGAGCCCCGGTTAGTTTTTCTATTATGAGGTGGCATTACTGAGAATGGCCTTGGCAGGGCGGCAACTGCCATTTTGGTATGCGCTGCTCTGCTGAGGCATTGGTAGGTTTGTAACCTTTCAAACCTTTGTAATATGAAATGATGGCATGTGATGTACTTGCTGATGTGTACTTTAGTGATGTACTGCTCATTAGTGA
This sequence comes from Zanna intricata, assembly GCA_010016005.3. Classification (NCBI taxonomy): domain Eukaryota; kingdom Metazoa; phylum Arthropoda; class Insecta; order Hemiptera; family Fulgoridae; genus Zanna; species Zanna intricata. Next base: position 1,045 of record JAAAKQ030294511.1, read on the forward strand.
TGATTAACTTGCTCTGATGTACTGTAATGATCTGAGATAATGGCTATATTTACTACAGAAGAATTGCTTAGTTTAGAATGGATGTGTTGTTTTCACTACTGAAAATAGCACTTCCATTCTCAAGAACAACAGGTTCGATTCCAGGCTTACTAATAATTACAAATCACCTGATTTCAAAGTCAAGCATTCTAAGGTTCAAATTCTATTAAAGATATTTCCTTTCTACGGATTTGAATACTGTGTCGTGGATAATGGTGTTCTGTATTGGTTGAGTTTCAATTAACCACACTTCTCAGGAGTGGTCGACCTGAGATTGTACAAGACATTTACATTTACATTTATACATATACTTCATTTACATTTATACATATCATCCTCTGAAGTAATATCTTCCGGTGATTCCGCAAGTTAAACAAAAAAAGAAAGAAAGGCTTACTAATCTTTTAGTAAGGCTCTTGCCTTACATGTACTCATATGTATATATGATTCATTTTTTCATTAAAAAAGAAGTTTAAATATTTAAACGTATTCAGCTTTTCTAGCCATTCTTTGCCTGTTGAATGAATTGGTGTAGACAACAGTAATAGACAATGTAGAAAAATACCAATCTCATGCACTCATTATCTTTATTCACATTTTGTGTATAATTTGTAAATAAATAAGAGGATTTTTATCTTTGCTGATATCTTATCATTATTCTTACCCGAAATTATTTATTTTTTAGGGAACCATGGGATAGACCAAAGATTATTGATAAAGCACTTAGGACATATATAGCTACACTTGGACCTTCTGGTGGGCAAAGAGGTTACCAGGGAATTACAGGTAAAAATTAATCATGAATATTTTTTATTTTAGTGTTTTAAATTAAACAGGATATAAAGTTATGCAAAGTAAATGAATAAAATAATCTTTTTTTTTTAGGTATGCCAACAAGTGGTTTAGCATGGTATATTAATGGCCTTCTGATACCAGAGATATGGATGAAGAGAGGATTCACTTATGCCTTCCATATTTCTGGAGGCAATAATCCACATAGTGCAGAATACTACAATCCTTTTATTATAACTGATGAACCACATGGTGGTGTCGAGAGACTCAGTGAAGCAGCACAGAAGCAAATTAGGGTACTTGGAGGAGTCCAGTATACATTACGAGGACAGCCAAGACCCACCTCTGGTCAGTAAGAACTAAAATACTTTAACGTATCTTTTGAAAAATAAATAAACTCCATTCTTTATAATCTAAAGTTTCTGCAATATCTGTTACTTCTCAGGGAGTAATAACCTTGAAATTAAACATTATGAAACAAATATGGCTTTGGCTGCCACCAAAACCATGTTTAATAAACTGGTACCTATAACAAAAGTTAACAAAAGTTAAAAAAATTGAATAGTGTTTAACGGCATGTTGTAGGAACTTATTAGTGACTAAAGATTTTATCAATCCTTGCCATTTTAAATTAAAAAGTGTGACCAAGTTTACTAAAGTGACTTGATTACGCTGATGTAACTGGTGTTTAAAGTAATTTTTTATGATGCGTGTTAATCATTTGGAATAAAAAAATTAATTTTGATTTTTTTAACCATGCAAGTATGATGGTTATTGAAATTGATAATAGGCAGTGATTTACATTACACCAAAGGTGGTGGAATACCATAATTTATCTTGAACTTGTTTTATTAAAAAAATGTTTTAAATTATCAAAAATGATAATGGATACAAAAAAAAAATTTTAGATTTGTTAATTCTGTTTCAAAAAACTTATATTACTATCTTTTTTTCTTGTTATGAAAACTTTGTACAGTAAAAAATATTTTTATACGCTAAAAAATTGACTTATGTATGAATTATTTTTTTATAATTATGAGATTTTCGATTGTAGTGAATTTCCACTGCATCATCAAGAAATTTTATACTTTCTTAAAAATATAAAAGTTACTTTTAAAATTGTGTACAGAGCAAACATATTCTCTTAATTGTGTTATATTAAAAACTAATGACTTGTTTATCTGATAATTAGAGAAAATTGCTATTCATTTGTTAATTAATGTTCATAAAATAAGTTTTTAAAAAAAGATGAACTGAGAAAAATGATCTATTTTTATTTGTTTCCATTAATTTGTAAATGGTTGGGTTGGGTTTACATCATAATCGTAAAAATAAAGTTGCACAATGGACAGTGCTGAAAATATAATAATAATAATAATAGTAATTTAACAGAAATGCCAAATTAACAATAAAATAAATAGTAGCAAAATCATAATTTGTATAAACAATACATTTCCACTTGCGAACAATTTTTTTTTTACGTATTATCCAATTGCTTTCAGAGTAATTACTCCATCTTCAGGAGTTATTTATAACTATGAATTTGTATCCATGCACATAGTGTTATATGTATGATATTATTTAAAATTAGAATGAAATTAAAATTGTTATTTTCATAATAGTAGGTCATTATTAATTAAAATATGTTACACGTTACGTAACATAAAACATCATGTCAGTATGATGTAACATCTTAATTTGATTTTAATTTTAATTATATTCATACATATAAAATTATATGCACAGATACAAATTCACAGTTTTAAATAATCCCTGAAGATGGAGTAATGACTCTGAAAGCGCTTATATAATACGTGATAAAAAAATTGTTGGTAAGTGGAAATATAATGTTTATACAAATTATATCAATGCTAATGGTGACCACGTTGAGAAAATTAATCATAATTGTAAAAATAATAAGGCTGATAAAATTTAAACTTTTATAAGAAGTCTGTATCAAAGCATTTTATCATTTAGAAATATATCATTGCACTTGAGTTAATATAAATTTTGTGTGAATTAACAAGATCATACAATTATGACTATAACGACTTCAAATTAACGTGATGGATAAATGCTGGTTAACAGTTGTGTAAACATTTTTTTGTTTACTTTGCATTATCTCTAGAACTAGTGAACCAATATGAAAAATTCTTACTCTGTTTTAAATTTATTCCTTCCTGAGTGGCATAGGCTGTACACTAATTATGTAACTCCATAATTTAATATGAATATTATATGAATAAATTAATGAACTCACTAATATTAATATAAATAAATTTAATGTGTATTAAAATGAATTAAATATAAATAAACTCTAAATTGTGAGAAATTCATTTTTATTCACCGATCAAGACTGGAATCTGATTCTACAAGATCAAAAGCATACCATCAAAATATTAATGGTATTAGTTTGGTATCCCCCCCTCAGATTACTTCTATAAAATATTGGACATCTATGACTTTCAAATTTTTCCTCTTCAGAATATGTTCTACCTCCAGAAGTATAAAAATATTGCACAGTAGAAGGAGAAGTGCAGGTCTTCATGTCCCTCTGCCTCCCCCATTTGCATTTTTCAAAATGCATTCTATTTAAAACAAAATTTGATTCATATAATAGAGGAAGAGTTTCTCACCTTCTTGCCCTCTAAAAATCACAAATTCTTTCCCCTCCCCTCACATAAAAAAAAAATGTTAATTTACATATTGAAACTATTCTTTTAAAGTATTTTTTCTACTTCCTGAAAAAGACTTAAAAACATAATGTTGTCCATGAAGTTCAATCCACCATATTGGTCCATTTATGCAAGAGTCTTTAGCTCTCTTTGTTACAATGCCAACTGTTTGGTATATTTAATCTCTTATTTTTCAATCTATCATGTTTCCTGGAGACCAATAAAAACTTAACTCAATTAAAACTAAAAGAAAGTTTGTACTATGATGTTCTCATCCAGGTACTCTTTAAATTCCTTAAGCTCCTTTTATTAATAAAAAAATAAATCTTGTGATTTTGAGACTTACAAGTATATCATACTTACTTTCTACTTAATACATTGTCATGGATACATTAAAACCTTAAAGATATCAAGAGGTCAGAGCTCCTGGCCAGGCCAAGCTACAAATAATTAAATTTGACATTTTAATCAAACTATTCCTTGGCAAAGTATAGTATCCCAGCCTTTCATCCGGAAAGTCCCATGATCAAAAGTTCTGGATAGGCATGGCATTTTTCTTATGCTAAATAATATCCAAGCTTCAAACTTATGTGGTGAATTAATAATAAAAACAAATGTCAATCATGTCTCGCCTTAAAATTCTACAAGTCAGAATATTTTTGATGTTTTAACCATCTTTTCTTTTCTTAAGCTAAAAAAAAAACACTCATGTCTGGATCCTCCTTAGTTTTCCAGATATCCTTCAATTATAAAAATCTGATAGACCTTGTAACTAGTAAAAAAGTAATATTTAAGAAAATAAGTAATTGCTGCATTCTGCAGATATAAATTTAAATGTCTATGCACATATTCGTATTGGTATTGGTATTTATATTCGTATCTTTTTATGCCTAATAGGCATAAGCTGTTGCTAGTGAGATCACTAGCATTCCACTTTATACAATTTAATCTCTTTATTTCTCTTATGTTACATCAGAATCAAGTTTTATAAAACTTGCATGGTAAATTAATCCACAAATCATGATTGAAATGTATTTTACCTTTTAATATTCAGTATTTGTAGGGCATTCCTCCATCTAAAAATTTATAAATGATCCTTGTTGGGCAAATTAAAGTTACAAAAATTGAATTATATATCTTTTTGGGCTTACAAAATTTTTTTGGAAACAATATTTATGTTTATGAATGATGGCAGTAGAGGTGGCCACTATCGTAGTTAAACCAGGTACTGTGCTTGTGTTAATCTAAGTATTTTAGTGTAACATTTTTTTAACTTCATTTTGAAGTGGAGAGTTCTAAGATTTAAATCCTTGTAAAAGCAGTTACTTTTATATGGATTTGAATACTAGATCATGGATATTGGTGTTCTTTGGTGATTGGGTTTCAATTAACCACACATCTCAGGAATTATTGACCTGACACTATACAAGACTACAGTTCATTTACATTCATATATATCATTCTCATTCATCCCCTGAAGTAATACCTTATGATGGTTAAAGGCTAAACGGAAAAAAAAGAAGATAATATGAATTGGTTTTAGTTAAGAACAGAAGCCATTAATTTTAATAATGACTTAAGCGAGTACTTTTAATTTATTTTAAAAATCTAATAAACTGAATCTGATTTTTTTTTATAATACACAGATTAATTGACAATAAATTGTTGTGCAATCTCTTGTTTGCAATTAATACATGTATATTATTTAATTAAAACATTGAGGCACAGAACAGCTGTTTTTTTTTTTTTTTTGTACATATATATAAATAGATATATTTCCCATTGCATTTTATTAGGCCTGTAACCCACTTTTTGTTGCCTCATTTATTATTATTTTAAAACAGATAATAAATATTTTATGTTATCTGAAAGTATGTAGTACAGAGATTTAAATTTAATAAATACACTAATAATCAAGGTACATTATATAAAATTGATAATGTTAAAGGCTAATGATAGTTTTTATTTATGGTGAACTAGGTTTCTTGTTATAAAATTTTCTTCTGTATAATGTGCAATTCTGGATAAATTTATATTTCACATAATAATAACTGCATGTCATTATGGATAAATAAGTCACTTTTTTAAATGCAGATATATTTTAAATTTGTTTGTAGCATTAAAATTTGTCAGGAAAACATAACCTATTTCATTTTTCTAGAATGATCATGTGACATGTTGGACACAATCTACTGTTTGGTTTATTATATGTTACTGTTCACATTGCTATTTACAATTACTTATATTATCATCATACTGAATTTTATATACTCATACCTTTTAAGAAATAATGAAGTTCCAGAAGAAGAAGATGATGATAATGATATATTTTCCGAATCAAATTTAGGAAATTTTTTTATCCAATGAAACAATGAAGATACTGTATTAAGTGATGTGTTTTCAGTAATAGTCATACTCCTAGGAAACAGTGCATGTCGTCTTTTAAATATATTTATATGTATTTCTATTTTTGTTAAAATTTGTGAAAATATCATGTTCTGCTCATCTTCTAATTCTTTATTTAAACTTAACGTGTAAATTCAGTAAGGCAACTATTGTATTTTATTCCTGTATAATATATTGTTATAATTGCTGTAGAGTATATATTATGCTATATCAGTTAGTAGATAGAACAAACAACCAAAAAATTAGTAAGTAAAAGAAATAATTTTTGCTTTTTTGATGTAGTAAATTTAAAATAATGACATTAACAGGGAGGACTATGAGAAAATATTATTTAATAGTAGACACAGGAGTAATGAGAAAAAAGTCTAAATTATGGCTCAGCATACATAATAATTGGGTTATGAATGAAGTCTTTGCTTCTATTTTTATTTTTTTTGGCCTTAATTCATTATTTTTGTTAATTTATTTTTGTGTCTAAATTTTAAACTTCATTTAACATTTTTTACTGCCCCCTCTTATAACATTACTTTTTAAAATAAAAGTGATTATGGCTATGAAAAGACTGATATTCTATTCTTTGTTCTTCTAGTTTCCTCTTTTGTGTATTTTGATGTAGTATGTTGCATGTTCAATATATATCTAAGAAGTATTTCTCTATTCTTTTAATCTACACCTGACTAAACAATATTAATGTACTTGGTTTGATTTTCCCGGGTTCTCAAAAATTGGATACATGTGTCAAATTTTCCTGATGAATTTGAAGAAAAGTTTTAATTAAGACTATAATAATCTTCCTTAGAAGGTTCTGAAGAAATTATAAAAGGGTACTGATTGAAAGATCAATGGGTGGGTTAGCAAAGATAAAAATGTCTTGTGTAAAAATATTTGTAAGTTACTGTATTGCCTCCCTCAGCTGCATTCTAATGAACATTTTTACTGATTGTAGTAGTAGGATAATGAGTCTGACAAAGTTAATATGTATATATGTCAGTGACAATATAACTGTAGAGTGGTGGCTTCCTTTTTCATGAAGTAGGTATCGGACAATACATCTCAGCTGCAGAAATGACATTAAATAACAGCTAGTAAATACAGTTTTTGAAACTCAAAAATCTAATTTATTAAGAAGGATTTAAAGATGAAAGTGAAGAAAAATTATAATGTTTAGGAAATTTTTTTAACTTTATTAACATATTCCTATATTTATGAAAAAATTACTCTATTAAAGCTAAATATTTTTCCTATGGAAATGACATAAAATATATATCTGTTGTGAGCATACATTTAATTCTGCTTCTTAATATTATTTATTTTTTGTTTTATCATAGAAGGCATCTTGTTGGGGTACTTTATTTTAGAGGTTGAAATTTTATTTATGTATTTTCTCTCCGATAACTACTTACATACACAAATTTGTAATTGGAAAAAAACACTTTGTAAATGGAGAAATGTTTCATTATAACGTACAATGTTTGATATTTACAAAAAGTGAAGTGCGACTGATTATTTACTTCTTCATATTAGTGAAAATAATTACTATTTGTTAGTAATACAGAATTAGGTAGTGAAAAATTATTGCACCATTATCTAAAAAAAATTTAATGAAAATATCAAATTTGTAACAAAATGTAAAATTTACATAAAAATTTTCACAAGAACCAATCAGTTTCAAAAACTTTGAAAAACAAATAATTTTTTACCTTTAAAACCATGTAAAGAATAACAGTATGAAATTTATCAGCACGCAAGCCCAAAAAATAAAATTCACATTTATTTTTCTGAAACATATTGTAATCTCAAAAATTAAAATGATTTTTTAAAACAAGAAAGGTTGGAAAATAATACTGAATAACTTGACATTGCAAGTAAAAGCATTGAAATGATTTACCTTTGACCTATTGCATATAGAGCTTCAAATGATAATAATATTTAATTATTATTCATTTAGTTGTTCGATATTCAATAAAAACATTTTTTTAGCTTTTTTTTTTTTATCATTTTAGTAATCAAATACTAAGCCTACTTATTTTTTCCTTATGTTTTAAAGACTTCAGTTATTCATAAATTTACTATGTTGGAGAGAATGGCTTGAAATTAAAAAATGTATATAAGTGTATGAATTTTTAGTGAATTTAATACTATCAGAAAGAAACATAATCTTTTTATTTTTTTAACATTTAATTGATTACAGTACGTTGTTAATATGTTCAAGGAAAACATTTTGAGAATTTGATATAAATGGGTTTTTTATATTGTAATATAATGTTTGTTTTTTAAAAACTGAAATGAGTGAGAAAAAAGAAGAGACCTGATAAAGATGATAAAGAAAAGTAAAACTTCTTGGTTGGGTTATTTAATATGTAGATATTGACACAGGTGAGGATTTTTAAGGGAAAAGTTGAAGGAAGAAGTTCTAAAAAAAAATAAAGAAAAATGTTCAGGTTAAGGAAAATGGAGTTTGTCCAGTTGATATCTGTTTTGAGACAGATGCACAGATTAATTCAGTAAATCTGGGTGCTAAGAGAAGAACTTTTAGATTTATATCTTATGTGTAGTTTCAAGGAGCTAAACTAGAAAGGCTTTCTTTTTTGAAAGTATTTGGTGTAACCACTGATTCTCTTTTTCCTTTTTTGAGAAAATTTATAAATTTAAATAGAACAATTTAAATTCATTACTGATCTTTGTTTTTTTTAGTAATTTTTTGTTTTTTTTGTCCTCAGTTATTTGACTGATTTGATGCAGCTCTTCTAAATTCCCTATCTTGTGCCAGTCATTTCATTTCAGTATACCTCCTACATCCTATATACCTAACAATTTGTTTTACATATTCCAAATGTTTCCTGTCTGCACAATTTTTCCCATCTACCTGTCCCTCCAATATCAAAGCAAATATTCCAGGATGCCTTGGTATGTGGCCTATAAAGCCTTTTAATTATATTTTTCCAAATGCTTCTTTTTTCATCGATTTGCTTCAACAGCTCTTCATTTGTTACTTTATTCACCTATGTAATTTTTAACATTCTCCTGTAATACCATATTACAAAAGCTTCTTATCTTTTCTTCTCAGGTACTCTGATCGTCCAAATTTCACTTCCATTATATGTCTGGAGCATACTCCAAACATATACTTCCAAAAATGTTTTCTTGATGTTAAAATTCATTTTTGATGTAAGCAAATTATATTTCTGACTGAAAGCTCGCTTGTGCTATCCAGCATTTTATATCACTCCTGCTTCGTCCATCTTTAGTAGTTCTACTTCCCAAATAACAAAATTCTTCTACCTCAGTAATCTTTTCTCTTCC
>JAAAKQ030294533.1:0-10258 GCA_010016005.3 Zanna intricata
ACAACTGGCACTGGATAGGGAATCTTGGAGAGCTGCATCAAACCAGTCAAATGACTGAAGACAAAAAAAAAAAAAAGTAAATAAATAACAGAAACATACAAATTGAACACGAAAACAAAACAGAGATATATGAAAAGATCAACGGTTTTAACAGAAATGAGAAGACATAACATTATATAAACTTTTGATTACACGATTACTTTATAAATAATTATATGATGACTAGTGTTGTAATAGATATGACCGCGATGTGAATCGACACTGACACAAGGGACCTGAATCAGCAGAATTCTGACGAACTCCCTCACACATACGCAACGTTTCTTTATTCAGAAAGATAGATGAATACTGTATAGGTAATGAACTAACAAATCTTACTTTTCAACCGCGGTATAATAATTACACACAACCGATTGCCATTTTACAATCAAGGAGCGGGTGAGACTTTACAACACTACATTTTAAACAAAGCTCATTAAAAAACGATGTGGGCTTAGAGATATCGAATGGAAAAGATGTGACCGTCTTTTATTTGTTTATATAGAACGCAATAAGAAATTATTTAATCAAACAATCTAAATATAACTGGTAATAACGATTGTGAGCCGTCCTCCATGGTGCGAGCGTGGAGCGTCTCGGCCTTTCATCCAGAGGTCCAGGTTTGAATCCCGGTCAGGCATGGCATTTATACACACGCTACAAATCATTCATCTCCATCCTCTGAAGAAATACCTAACGGTGGTTCCGAAGGTTAAAAAAAACAATGATTATGAAATATAAAATTTATTACTTCTCATTTTTAAAACAAGTTATTGTTAATACATTATTTACTCAAATCTAAACCGTCCCTAAATTTAAGCCGCACTATAAATTTTCAAAAGGTTTTTGTGAAAAGTGTTCATAAATAAAAATAAGAATAAGTGTAAGATTTATTTACAAAAAGTCTTTTTTACAAAAAAAAATAAAAATAAATAAATAATAATCACTTCAAAGGATTGTATTATAAAAAAAGAAACTAATTTGATAAGCTCGTTACTAGTAAAAATTCAATTTTTTTAAGAATAATAAAAAATCGCAATACATAAACAATTCCATACAGGTAATTTAAATTGAATACATATTTATTAGAATCATCTAAATACTAAATTTTACTACCGCTGCTGCCTTTGGAAAAGGGGTTAATATCATCATTATCACGTATTAGGTCGTCTTCTGTTCCATCCACGACATTTATGAAGCGCTATTTTGTGAGATTCTGCAAAAGAGTGAGATATTACTACATTCTTAATTTTATTCCAGACGATAGAAACCCATTCCGCTATTGTTGAAAAACTTGCCTTTTTTATTTTTCCACAAACATTTGGAGGATGGCTTGCTGAGTGTAACAAGTTTTCGTATTCGTTTTTTATAAGCCCTTTGAAAGGCTTCATAATATAGACATCTAGTGGCTGGAGTTGGCTGACAGTACTACTCGGGTATTAACACCAAGCCACAATTTTCTTTCTTTTTATTTTTCACTGAATCTGCTTACTGTCTTTTAATGCATCCATTAAAAGCAAGTTTTTAGGTTTTTGTGAAGTTCCTGGTTTTCTGTTCCACACGGTATTTATCCGTTCTTCCATAATTTTGGAATTCATCCGACCGTCATTGTGGGGACGTACTATCACATCCCTGGGAAATTTATCAATTTTAGACACGATGCTCCTACTTAATATTAAGAATAGAGGTAATTTCTGCCCGTCTGCCGTAATACACACAATTGCAATTACACGTTGTTTTTTGTATCTTGTACTATTTTAACTTATTTTTCACCCTTTGAAGTTACTGCACAATTACGTGGACTATCAAAGTAAATGAATGAATATCAAAGTAATTTCATCGCATTTCCAATAATCGTAAATTCATATGTGTTTTGCATGAAGTCCAATCGCTAAAATTGGGCTAGCATATTTTCAAAAACCTGCCGGAAGCTTTCGTCAGATCTCCATCTAATAGTAAATCACTCCGTTTTCATAAATTTTCTGCAGCATCCCCTTGATGAATTAAAATTTTCAATCTTTAATTCATCAATGGCTTCTCTTGCCTCCAATTATAACATCTATATTGTTACTGATAGCGCTTTAGATCAAGCGTGTTTAATAAATCGATCAACTTAATCATCTGTGGTTGGGGAAATCTTCCTGTTTTTAATCCTATGAAATCCTTTGTCGTAGATCTACAAATAAAATCAAATCATGTTGTTTACGCCACCGACGAACATTTCTTTTTTTAATGTCGAACTTTCTGGCAGTTGATCTATACCCGTTTTCTTCTGCGCACAAAATCCCTTTCCTTTCTATTCTGGCTTCGTAGTGAACTCTTCTTGACACCATTTCAAGTAAATTGATGATAAGATCGGCAAATATATGGACAATAAAAAATACAATACGTAAAACCATCAAATAGCGGAAAAAGAATGGAAATAGGTAAGAACACACAACCAAGTTATAAGATAGATTAAATACCTAATCAAGTTTACAGCAGGAGTGGTATTTTCCAGGACATAATTAAAAACTAAAGGGTCATTAACCTCTAAATAAAGTGAAAGAACTCATTGTTGATCCTTTCTCGCAATAATGGTCCTGATAGCTTTCTGGAAAATTACCTGATTAAGAGAATAAGTTAAAACTACCAATTTTCAATAGAAAAAATGTTTTTAACTCTGAAGATAGGATGTTTTTATTTTCAGTTGTTAAATTTTTTTTTAATGTTAATGATTAATCGTAATAATGTATAGAATATATGAAGAATTGGAAAAAAGCTAAGAGGATTTAATTAACTCTATAATAAAATTTTTCTCTAATTATAAAAAATTTTCGAATATCTAACCGCATCCGATTTTTTTGATATTAAATAAACGAAAAAAATGCGACATAGGTTCAAGCAAATACGACATCATTATTATTAGTTCTCAGTTTTTAATCCTGATTTCGAATCCCAGTAAGGCTTACAATTTTTCACACGCTACAAAACCCATCAATTCAGCGTAATGAGAAGATCATCCTATCGACGCTTGAAAAAAGAAATAAATAAAATGATGTTATTGTATGTTTATAAAAAAAATAAATTACTACTTCTAAGGAAAAGGTTGAATTGAAATGTATTAAAAAAAGATACCTGTAATGTTAAATTTATTATTTTGAAAGGAAATATTAAGATGTTTCAATATTAAGATCGTTAATGTACTGCTTCAATTCGACTGACGGAATTAATCCCGTAATACATATGAAGTAAGATTTTTTTAAGTTAAAAAATTGTAACAATTTTTTTTTTTTGTTTATTTTTAAATAAACATCATTTTACAAAAATGATGATATCTATCACATCATTTCGTATCTATTTCTTCTTGTCACCCGCCGAAATAGTTCGGTAATGTACGAAATAAAATTATTTAACTTTATTTCACCTATTTGAAGATAAATTATACAGATATTAAAGTGGAATATTTCAGCCGAGATGAGTAAGAAATATGCTCGTTTTAAGAATCTTTCGAGTCGATAATAATAATTTTTAACTTATTCACTTACGTAGGAAAGGAATTTCTTTCGAAGCCGATTAGATTTCTCATGTTATAGTACCGCTTAAGATTGAAAACGATCGGGCTAAAAATACAGTGAAATAGGAATTAAAAATTACAAAAAGACGCGATGTACAGAGAGGTGAGAAGAGAGAAAAGGACTCGTACATGCGCGTAGTAGCGCATACGTGTGTGTAAAAGCGACAAGATGCTGGTTTTGTGGGCGGGTTAGATTGCGATTCAAAGAGAACAAAAATGAAAGGTGGGAAATGAAATGTTTGTATCGGGACGTCGCCTCGCATTCGCACCCCTTACCGAACAAACGCGACGAAAATTTTATAATTAAACTTCCTCATCACATTACAAACGCGACCTCTGAAGCATAACGTGTCAGCGATGCGTTTAAAATATTTTGTATCCGTATCTCAAACAAATTATAATTACTTTTAGTGTTACAATAATTACCGTAATACGAGTTCAAAAAATATTAGAGCTGGACTACTTAAAAAAAAAATCGATGAAAAGTAACCTCCCACTGGAAATGTACTTTCCGAATTCACTGCGAGAATCTTAAACGGTTTTAAATGTTTTCCCACAAAAACTGGCCGATTTAAGAATTTAAAAAAAAATCGTCGTTTCTTATTTTCTTTTGTTTTTATAAATATACTTTATAGATTATTACATCGGTTTAGATAATTAAATGTAAACATCAATTCTAAACAAATGGCTTTAATCCTAAAAAAAAAAAAGAAGTTGTCTTACGTAAATAATCTATGCGATAAAGTTTAAACGGGAAATATCCTTATAGACTTTCATTGTTATAGAACTAATCAAATTCGTTCAATACTTTGGGATGAAGAGGGTTAACAATTAATTTTAACACAGTTTTTATCTTTTAATATCGTTTTATATTTGATATACAATATTTTTATTTTTTTACAAAAAATTATAAACAAAATTCCTACATGTATTATTATTTATTTTTTATGATTAATTACGTGGAGGTATAGCAGTAAAGTACAGTTCTACCGTACAGAGAGTTTCAAGGTGATTTCTAAAGGAGAATTGACTGATAATAACCATCGTTTGCTTTGTCATTTATGAGCCGATTGGATAAAAAGTTCAATAACACATAAGCATAAAGCACGCATAATACTAGTTAACTTTAATTACTATTTTGTGCTTAAAGGAGATAAACTAATAATCTATAAGTAATAAGGTTCAAATTTTTTCAGTAACGCAATTTTTTAATCCTTCACAGAACTTCAGGGTAAAGGTAAGATTTATTTTTCTTTTTTATAATTTTAAATCATTCGATCTCCTGTGTTTTGCCTGATAGTCATCCTTTAAAAAAAAATACAGAAGAAACTATCGGTCATGAAAATCCTACGAACAAATACCAGCCATTATATTTTGAGCAGAAGTGAAATAAAGACAATTATAGATATCTTAAAAATATTTTAATATATTGCAAATAGACAGTAGAAAATAACATTAAAAATACCCTTTCAGCCCAAAAATTAGAATAAAACATGTAGTTGACAAAATAGACAGAATTATCATTAGCATATTATATACATATTTATAAGCACATATTATATATATATATATATATATATATATATATACGAGAGCGTGCCTGATAAATAAATTATATCAAAATAGATTTTACAGAACCAAGAGATTAACTAGATTTTTTTAAATTAAAATAGATAAATTAAAGATTAAAAACGTCAATAGATATAATGTATCCATCGATATCTTTAGTGAGTTTCCCGTAATCGATTAATTTTTCCAAGAAATACTTGAATTGTCTTCAACATATATTTAAGTTGGTAAGAGTATCTATAAAAAAATTAGATTATGGTCAAAGACTGTAATAAAGATCAGGACGAATAAATGAACATCTATTTTTATTTATATGTAACATTAGATTATTAATGTGTAGTTGTCTGATTGTTAGAACACGGAATTCTTGAAACAGTTATTTACTAGAGTAAAGCCTGGGTTTCCCCAAGGCTGCTTTTATATTATGAAAACAAAACAGTGCATAAAGTGTACATTTACTACACCACCCCATGCCCTTATAACATACAGTAATACTGACTGAGCATATGCAAATTAAATTAATCTGCATATTCTGGTGTCTTTTAATTTATTTATTTCATCGAATTTAAATATTAAGCATTTAAGTTTAAGATAAAGATTATTTATATGATGATCCAACTTTAAGTTTGAGTCAACTGAAACACCTAGGTATTTTACAAGTGGAAATTCCTCTAATTTCGGACATTGGCACGATGGAGTTGTTAGTGAACCACAATTAAATAAGTCCACAGTTAAATTATTCACTTTAGTCGGTTGAGCAGAACTGGTAGGGAAAAAGGTCATAAATGTACTTCTCTTGGTATTAAGTGCCTATATTTGCTCTGTGAACAAAGATTTAATTGTGACAAGGCCCAGTTCAGTTAATTTTTTAACTTCATCCAAGGATGGACCAGTTAAAATAAATATCATTGTATCAGTGAAAATTATTGCTATAACTGTTATCTCTGTGTCCATACTATAGTGAGATAACAATTTTAAATACAATTCTTGGTTGAGGAAGTGGTCATCAAAAAAAAATATTGGGGATACAGCGATTAACAAAATTAGTAGTAATCTGAAGAAGATAAAAAGTATGCGGGGCGATTCGAAAAGTGATTTTTTAAGGTTCCTATGTATTATCTTACAGCGCAATATTCGGACGATGAAGGAAAGGAAATTAAACATTTATGATGTTCTGAAAATTATTAAAGCGAAAGAAATGCTAAAATTTATATAAAAGGACAGAAAGATTGTTTTCTGAGGGGAGGAATATAGTAATGAAATAAAAACAAGAATAAGATAAAATACTGTTAAGGAGTAAAAATGTAGAGAAAGATAAGGAAAAAGTAACCGGAGGAAGGAGAAAAATCGGAACATCATATGATTTCCAAAAAGAAAATTAGTTTTAAAGAACAGGTCAAATTTCCATAAGATTGGTCGAAATACGATTATTGTAAAATAATCTAGGGAAGGAAGGAGAAGATAAAAAAATATTACAATAAATACGAGTAACTTACTTGTATTAGTATTACAAGAACTGTAGTAATAAATCAATCAGATGTAGCCAGTCATCAAAGTGAAATGATAATCGCGCAGAGTAGAATGAACATTTTTCAGAAAAGAATATTGACGTTACTGTTTTCAGCCGATTTATTCAGAAAAGAAGAATTTTATTTAAACAAAACTTCAGAAATTTTAAAGAACATATCAGTAGGGCCTATAAAATAAAATGTACCTTGCAATTAAACGATTCTTGTTACCTTAACATAACATTAAATAAGTCGAACGGAAAAGCTTTTAAATCGATTGTTGAGTAAAAATAACTTCGGTGGTGTTTAAATTCGATATTATATTTACAATATTTTACATTACACCCGCACGCCATTGAATTTGAAGCAAAATACTAACGCTTCATGATAGCTTTCAAAAGTATCAGCCGTTTTCTATCACTCCACAATCACTTTATTTTTAACCTGTGCATTACTATAATTTTTTCACTTAATATTATCTGATTTTACGCCTTTGTGAAACGTGCAAAACGTTTTTTTAAAAATAATGCTCCGTTATTTTTTCGTTATACTGGCTAAATTTAGGCCTTTTTGAATGAACAATTTTCCAGTTATAGGCTGTATTAAGTTTTATTCAAAAATAAAAATTGTCGGTAAGTCATTTTTATAAGTCAAGTAAGAGAATGAATGTATTAATGAAAAATAGCAATTATTTCGTCGCAGACGAATATCTGTAAATAAAACACGATTAATATTTAGCGCCGCAGCGGGTGATGTACAGTAACGGTCAGATGAAAACTATTGTGCTATGTCTTACGAGGAATAAGAAGTAAGCTATGCTATTATTTAATGATACAGCTGTTTTATTGTATAATACTTGTCAGTTATTAGGTGGGGGTAATAATAGGGCATATTTTTTAGAATATTTTTTACCCTTTCACGTGCCGTAAATTCGTATTAGGTTACAAAGTGGTCAAAAGGACACTCTTCAGTTTTTTAAAAATCTAATAACGCTATTAAACCGCACAGTTGTAACGGAACCGGTAAAGATAAAAATTTTAATTTATTTAGATCCCATAAAGTTTTGAAATAACTAACCGATTTCGTTCGATGCAAATATCTGCATTGTCACTTGTTTCATGATCGAAGATATATACACCCGTCTTTCTACAGTTAAAGATTTTACAAAGTAACGGTTTCAGACACATAAAAATAATGAACTCTGAATTACATAAATTACAATAGGTAAGTCATACAAATTTACGACTAAAAGATTTTTCTTTTTTATTATTATTAAACAGTCATTTCTGCCGAAGTTTTACGCACTAATATTAAAATAATGTCGTCTTTATTACAATTTATTTTGTAATTCGATAAACTTTCTCTTAATTATTTGATTTATTTTTTGCATTTTTTTTTTGCATTTTTTTACTTAATTCATTATTGGCCTAATTATTCTTGATATACATCTAAGGGTTCGTAATTCGTGAATAAAACTTATTATCTCAGCTCACTCGATCGACGTTCATCCGCTTATACGATAGAGCGTAACTTTATCCGATTTTACTGACGAACCGTAAAACAATAAAATGGAACACAAGTAATGTACGTAATCCCAGTTTACACTGTATCGTTAAAGATTAACATTAAAATCTCTGATTTCATATCCTGATTTCAATTTTTAATTTCCGTGACTTTTAATCTCGACGAACCGTTGTAAATGTAAAAAATATAAATTTTTTCTCATTTTATATATTACATATTTTTATACAAGCTATTGTTTCACTGGTTTATTACATTTATTAGTAAAGGGTTTAATTCAATCCGTAATATATAATCAGTAAGTTTGTGAGCGGAGTCGATTCCTGTTTCTTTGTCTCCGAGATTAAAGTCATACAGACTGGTACCGAAAGGCGGATGTGTCCTTTTATTAGGAATTCGTTCTAGCAGAAGGACGAATGTTCGTGTGAGGTAATAGAAAACGGGGTAAAATAAGAGGAAATGATGTTCTGTCATACGCAGACAAAACGAACGAGGAAAGGCGTTAGGGTGGATATTTACTTACGCCTTGGGCCACTGCGTCGCCTCTGGTGGCACCTGTGACGGTCTGCAAGAGACGCACGTTTAACCTCAAAGGCGCTCATATTATTTAACAACACCGCTTTAATTCTCACTTTAATTCGTGTTTAACTCCATTATAAATTTTAATAGTGTATATATATATATATACGAAATAAACGAAAAAATATTAATATATATCCATTTAAAATCCGTGGTAATAATTTATTTATTATTTTTATTTACAAGAATTGCTAAAATTCCTGCTTTGATACGTTTTCATTAAAAACTGTATTTTATTTGATCAGACATTTATAAGAAGCCTGCACCCAAACATGTTATCGAAACTCATTATATGTTTGCTGGAAAGGTATCACCTAAATATTTGAATCGTAAAATCTGCAAAAATTACATTCTCAAACATCGAACAACGTACATCAAGCTTTATTTCATTAAAGAAGGTTTACCTAGACCTTTCTCTATGAAACTAACATTCGAGAACGGCATGATCGTTTCTAAATACCGATAAACAAATTCATTCTTCCCGATTCATTTTCGGTAAGAAAATTAATATGTAATATACAAGCGACCTGTGAACGAACATGTTTCCTCGACGAATAGGTATATTTTCAAGGTTTGCCATATTTGACGTTCAATTCGGATTCCTTTTATAAATCATTAATATGTTTTCACATTAGCTTGTACAACGATGTAAATATTTAGTTAAAATAAATACAAACATTACGTTTTATGTTGCATGTGTAAAAAATTAAATAAGCTTTGTATCTTTACAAGAACAGCTATAAAAAATATTTTTCTCTACCACACAAAATCATACTTGTTTTTTCCACGTGTTATTGTTTAGTGTAAAACACTGCACTTTTTCCATAAATTATTGTCAATTATAATTCAAGTAATATGTTAAATATTTAAAAATATCGATAGTACATCGAACTTTAACGTTAAATCATTTCATTAAAAGTTGTCATGGGATCGCATTAAACGCTTCCGAAGAGAAGCACTTTAATAATAAAACTTTCCGCCTAAGTACACTATGGAACCGAAGAATCGGCACCTTTGTGCCGCAGCCGGGTCCGGGGGACGTCTTACCCTCCGCATCTGGGAAGTAACCGATTCGACTCAATATTTATTGCGATGTTGCTGGAAAATAGATTCTATCGTTTGAGGATGAAAATTTTACTGAATAATTTTTATTATCATTCAGCGATTTATCGAAGAGTGTCGTACGTTTAACCTTGGGAATTTTGCTTGGAAGGCAAAGCCGATACAGCGTACATTTTATACTACTTCTACGCTGTATCTTGTTGCCGTTTACGAGCATTTAAAACGATGAAGGTCGAGCGGTAGAAGGGAAAGAATAAAATATAATTTTGTACGAACATCGATGGGATACATTTTTAAAAGTCGGTCTACTTAGTTATCGATATCTTAATCGATAGATCGATAGATTTATCCGGAAGGTCCCGGGTTCGAATCCCGGTCAGGCATGGCATTTTTCACACACGCTACAATTCATTCATCTCATCCT
>JAAAKQ030294544.1:0-10258 GCA_010016005.3 Zanna intricata
CTTTTGCATACCCAAATATTCATTCACGATATGTCCAACATGTTCCTTTGATATCTTTAGGGTCTCAGCTATCTCGACCAACTTCACTTTACGGTTATACAAAATTATTTTGTGGACTTTTTTTATGTTTTCGTCGGTAACAGCCTCTTTGGGGCGTCCACTGCGTGCATCATCATCGGTGCTCATTTCGGTGAAATGAGCACCGAGGATTCACCTCATTTCAGAAATGGTTTGCTAAGTTTAAACGTAAACTTAGCAAACCATTTCTCAACGGTTGATTTTCCTGGTGCAGAGTCCGAATAATGTTTATCAAGCCAAGCCTTGGCTTAAACAGTATTTTTTTTTCGCCAAAAAGCAATGCTTTATCAATACATGAAATTCCTTTTTATCCATTTTTTTTCAAACAAACAAAAGTTGCTTCACTCAAAATGCTATATCTCACAAACTAATAGTAAGACAGCTATCAAATTTATACATATGTCTTTTGAAGGTTAGGGCTAACTAAAAATCGTACGGATTTAATACTAGTAGTGCCATATATGTGTCAGCCTACGAACTTTTCAGCCCACCTGGTATATAATAAATATCACTATGAAAGTAAGTAATCTTGTCTTGTTTCGTTTTTGTTTTTATTTTGTTGATGGTTTCATCATAATTTAAAAAATGTAGTATTAGATAGATATGACTTACATTTTATTTAAAAATATTTTTACTCTAACTTAATATTTCAGGTAAGATTGCTGAATTAATAATTGTATAAATATTTGATGTTAATAAAAACTAATATTTCAAAACTTGTGTAACTGTCAACTTTATTAAAGAATTAGAAGATCATATCTCACTTTCAAATAAAATAAGTTCAAATAAGTGCAGCAAAAAATATGTATTTGTAATTTAAGAGGTGTACAAAGAAGTCATGTATTGTCCTTATCAGATTTTTCTTAGTATGTTTACATACATGATAGTAGTGTTGATTTCTAGAAACTTTTCCTGCTGTTTGAGGGACAGGTTCAGAAAAATGTCATTTTGTAAGGTGAAGAGTATTCTTTTGTAAAGATGGGCAGTCTCCTCTTGGACTATTTTTAGGTTCAGTAAATTTTTCAAATAGTTGTTGGATTGCTGCCAGTCTAAAGTCCAACATTTGAGAATTTTTGCCTGTCTTTATATGGTATAGATGATATACAATATCTAGGAAATGCATAAATAATTTCATTTACCATTTTTTGTACACTTGACAGCACACTCTAGTGAACTAATCTGCTTGTCTGATGTGTCAGCTGAACCCATTTTTTTTTATTCCATAGTTGCTTTTTTCTTTTTTGTCTGAAAGACTTATTTTATCTGAATCTTTTATTTTGTTTTCATGGGTGGAAAACATATGAACAGGTTTTTTATTAACAAATTTTACTGCTAATAAAGTGTCTGTGTTTCTCATTTCTTAATATTTCTTTTGGAAAGAATTTGGGATATTCTCTTCTATCAGATCTAACTGTACCATAAGCCCCAGTTTTATTGTCGTGTAAAAACTGCAAACATTTAAGTCTTGTGTGCTGGTTATCACAAAATAAATTATGACCCTTATTCAATTATGCCAATAAACTTGAAATTATAGACCCAGAAATATCAAGTTCTGCAACATTTACAGTTTCTGTTTCTGCTCCAGTGTATATGATGAAATCTAGAATGTACCCAGTTTCCACATCACAAAGCATAAATATTTTAACCACAAAACAGGTGTCTTTTTGAGTGGATATACCATTTGAAAGTTGTTATTCTCCTCTTCCATAACATCAAGAACTGATAAAAACATACAATTCTGAAAAATTTTAATTTTTGTTACAATTGATCTGTGACAAATGTTTATACTGACTCTCATTTGATTGATATTGAATGGAGAAGTGTCAGTTAATCTATGATTTTAATTAATGTCTTTATATTCACTTTATGGTTAAAATGTTCAAGAAATGTTTATAGAACAGATATTCTGGACATTTTCCATGTTTTATTTATTAATCAATCAAATCTCATTGTGATTACAGGTTTCCAGAACTGCGATTATCACCAGAGATCTCATTAAGAGGAGTGGTCGGTATTACTGGTGAACCCGGCAATCATTCCGATTACTCAGGTCATTCTAGAGTTTCTGCATACGATAATGTTTCGAATAATAATTTAAATAATAACATTAATAATAGTAGATCTTGTCATAATGGTTCCTCGGTACATTCACAAATCAGCGATAATGATGATACACAGGTAATTTACATGAGGCGTTTTTGTTTATTGTAATATATTAATTTGTATAAGTTAATTTTAATTTTAAAATATCTTTATTTTATATAAGATTGTACTTAGTATTATATCATGTACATTCAACAAAAATGTTTAACAGTGCTCTCTATTGCTAGTATTCTCTGCAACATCTATTTCTCTCATCCTCTCTATTCATAGTGTTTGTATGTGTGTATTTTTTAAAAAAATATTAATTATCCTCATTAAAATTTCACTGATTATAGTGTGTTTGTTGACAACATCAAAGTGACGATTATTCAACAAAAATTACCATACTGGTAAGAAAGGGCAAAGTAATAATGAACATTGGAGGTCCCGGGTTTGAATCCTGGTCAGTTATGGCATTTTCACACATGCTACAAATCATTCATCTTATCCTATGAAGTAATGGTGGTTCTGGGGGTTAAACAAAAAAGTAAAAATAAAAAAATGAACATAAAAAAAGTTTCTAAAATAAAAATAATAAATTTTAAGTGGGACTAACTGGTTCAAACATCTAGGATTGTTACAAAAAAAAAAATGTAGAGTGTTGCAAATATGTGATTTATATCTAACTATATTATAGTGTATTATATCTACTAAGGAGTGTATACTTTTTTCGGTACCCTTAACATTTACAAGAGAAAAACGTTACAAGCAAAACATCTTTTTCTTCATGTTGAGCAACTTGTAATTTCTTTGGTGGATGCTTATAATTTTCATAAAAATTTTAACATTCTTACCATGAATCTGTAGTTCACCCTCTTGTATTTTTTATTCAAATGCTTTTGAAAAATTACTCTGTTAAAAATAACAAACGTACTCTATATATAAGTTTTAATACTATCAGCAAAATTCTACATATCTGAAAGTTTGTTATATCTTTTAAATAACCTTTTCATATTTTATGATTTTTTTAAAACTTAAGAAGGTGAAAATAAACTATACGCTCACCCTTCTCTTATATAAAGTCGTGAAATCCTGTTCTTAGAAATAAAATTTTATTTCACATGAAGATATGATAAAAAGTTATAAAAGGAAAGTAATAACATTCAGCTGCTTCACCATTCACTTCATAATGGTTAATTCTCGTACAAAAACAAAACATTTAAAAATTATGATAAGAAATTATGTATTGTAATAAAAAATAAGTTTTTACATTTAAATTTTTTTATGTTTTCGTAAAACATACTAATGTAAATGTGTAGTATTGACATAGTATTATTAACATTAACTTGATATTTTTTTTTTTTTTTGTTGACTGCTGTGTTTAAATGATCTAAAAACATGCAGTATAATTGTATAACAATACGATCCCTTATCTATTTTATTTAAAAAGTGAAGTTAACCTTTACTCCAATTAATTATTAAGTTAACTTGTATAACACTTGCGCAGTAAGATATTTTTCTTAATTATATATATTTTTTTCAAACATGTAAATTATTATTTATTTACAATATTTGGTATAAGAGATATTAATATAATCTCATCTGTAGGCAAACTAAGTGGTTGGTTAATAATATCTACAATAGAATGAGTTATGGATTGCAAAAAAGAGAGTGGTTTTAGTCCAGGTAGAACCTGCACTGATAAGATTTTTTGTTTGAAATGGCTAGCACAAAAATTTACTGCTTATGGAAAAATTATTTACAACTGTGTATATCTATTTGAGGAAAGCACACAGCTGTCCTTGTAAACAACTATGAAAACTATGAAGTAATGTTAACTCCTTCATCATTACTCCTGGTATTAGTTTCTCATATGCAAGAGCCTTTACCAGTTATGTATAAACACACAGAGTGTAATGAGTCCAAGGAGGAATTTTGTATAAGTAAAGGGCTGAGTGAGAGAGAGAGACATGCTGCATAACCCTCTCTTTTTCTGTTTAGCTTTCGGAACCACCGTAAGTTATTACTTCAGAAAATGAATGAGGATGATATGTATGAATGTGAATGAAGCGTAGTCTTGTACAATTTCAGGTTGACCACTCCTGAGAAGTGTGGTTAATTGAAACCTCTCTTTTTTCTGTTTAGCCTCCGGAACTACCGTAAGGTATTACTTCAGAGGATGATATGTATGAATGTGAATGAAGTGTACTCTTGTACAATCCCAGGTCGACCACTCCTGAGAAGTGTGGTTAATTAAATCCCAACCATTTTTTGAGCTACATTTTTTGACCTGCACAGACACAATTAGTCTTGTCTGCTCACTCTTCAGTATTACATGTGATGTCATAATACGCAATTATGATATGATTTAATTCTTTGTCTAATATTGTTTATTTACAGCTTAAAAATTTATTTTTTTCTGTTTAGCCCCTAGAACTAACATAAGGTATTACTTCAGGGGATGAATGAGGATATGTATATGAATGTGAATGAAATGTAGTCTTGTGTAATCTCAGAATACCTGAGAAGTGTGGTTAATTGAAACCCAACCACCAAAGAACACCTGTATCCACAATCTAGTATTCAAATCCGTATAAAAATAACTACATTTACTAGGATTTGAACCTTAGAACTCTCGACTTTGAGAGTTAACAAAGTTAAACAGTAAAACATTAGCAAGCAATGTATCATATAGGAGATTTATATGCTACCTATTATATGTTGAAAAATGGGGAAAGAATCCTTTAATTAAAATTTAAAAATTTTTCAAAAATGATGAGTGATAGAAAGGAATACGAGTTCATATTCGTTTTCAGCATCTAAAAGCAGATTAAAATTATGTATCGCATGTTAAGAAACAAAAATTACGTTTATCAATTTAGTTTATTTTTCCAAATATTAATGGAGATATATATGATTCCAAAATGACAAATTAATAAAAACAAAAAATTAATGCAAAAATTACTATACTGCATATATTTGTATTTGATGTAGTACCTCTGATTCCATAATATTTCTTATTTTATTCACTAAATTTTTGTAATATTGTAAAGAAACTGAAAATTCTTTTAACAAATTACATTATTAACTAATAAAACAAATCTATGTTTTTGTTTGTAATAAATTGAGAATAGTAATAAAACATCAAATTTATTCCTATATAACTGTGAATATAATTTATGGAGGTTATTAATGAGTGGCTGAATCTGTTTTTTTTTTTTTTTATTCTAAATTTGTTTTTCCTTTTATAATACTTTTAGTGTCGTTAAGTATAAGTTGGACACAATATCATCATGTATTATATTGTATATTTGAAAACCAATTATGTTTTATTATTTGTTATCTCAAAATATTTTAACTAGTTATGTTGTTGAAATAATAATTAGTCAGCCAGTATGATTTCTAATTTCACCACTGTAATTATAAATTACAATAATTTAGAAAACTATGCTCATGTTAATATTTGACTTGTTTACTTGTAGATGATATATTTTTGTAATGTTCATTAAAATTATTAATTCTCATACCTTATGTAATGTAGGAAGTATAAAATATATCTTATCTTAACACATTTTACAAAAAAAAAAATATTTTTACTGAAATATTTTGTCAATACATCGTCATCATTTTTTTGATAGTTATACACACAGATGTTTCTTTTATTGTTGTTAGATTTTTTATTATTTAAAACCAAACAAATCATTCGTTTATTATATTTAGTTTTCCTTTATGTTTATTTTTCAGACAATATTTTCTGAACCATGGGACAGTTCTCAATGGGAACATCTTATTGTGAAACGAGAAGATTCAACTCAAACTCAAAAAGTCGAAGAACGAACCACCACAACAATGTCAAGATCAAAAAGTTTCAAAGATCGACTTGACCCCTTGCTCTGTAAGTGTTTTCATTGTTTTAAATTCAATTAATTCTTTCTTTTTAGTGTGTGTGTGTGCGCATGCACACACACATGTATGTTGTCTTATAATTAATAATTTTATTTATTTATTATTAAAAATTATTGCTCAATACAATAATAATGTTTCTTATGATCAGTTTAATGTAATATTAATTTTAAAATACTTGTGCTTTTTGTATTTTTCACTCGAGTAGAATGTAATATAGGTCTAGTGTATTTATTTGTTTAGTTTGAAAATGTTTAATTGATGGATTTTCATGGGAATATTGTAATATAAACTAACTTCTTTGATTATTAATGTTCCAATTATTAACTTGATGAAATATGATTTATTCATTACCTATTAATTAGCTTTTTTATTATTTATTCATAATCATTGTTTTATTTCTTAATTAAATATGAAAATTGTTTTAATTTTTTAAAATTGATTAATAAATGTTTCATGGAAAAATTGTAGACGAATGAAGATAAATCTTTATAATGTAATATAATTGCTGTTTTGGCTTAATTGTATTGTTGGATGTATAAATCTTGTAATATTCTTTCTTTCTTTTTTTTTTTTTTGTAAAAAATATTTAAATTCTTAGATTTTAAACAGCAAAATAAACTAAATTTAATAAATATAATGTTTTCAAAATACTTTTTATGATTTTTTTTTTTTTTTCGTTACTTACTCTTGGGGATCATCTTCACAAAAAGGTGAATTACGAAAATGGTAAAAAGATTTTGAAAATGGTAAAAACTTGCTGTTCTCCTCTTGATGTCAGTTGATGTTATTATTGATGATTTTTTTGTTTTTTTTTTTTTTTTTGAGCTAGGACACATATTTAGGATGTGTTCTTTTCTTACACACACACACACACACACAAAAAAGTTTGATGTAATGTGTGTGTAATTGCTTTATCACATCACTTTGTATGTTGTTAAAAAAAAAACAGTTTAAATAAAAATCCCAATCGGCATGTCAGAAGGCAGAGGTAGATTTCATCTGTGTTAAGTAGGGATAAAAAAAATTTCCATTTTAAAGTTAAGAAAAACTTCAAATTTACTCAATACAGCAACAGTTGCATATGAAAAAAGTTTCACATGTTTGCCATATGATCTTCTTACAATTCTAGCAACATTTTAATCATCCCTTGCTGTAAGGGTTGGGCATATTAAAAATTATTTAAGATAAAAGTTTTAGGTAATGTTTAGAGGACTAATGACCACTTTAAACCAATTCAATACTGTTCCTATTAAAGGAGGTATGATTTTTTTTTGTTTTAAATAATCAATGTTTTTCACCCGCTGGGGTAATGGTCATTGATATCAAAAAACTTTACTTAGATAAGTTTTAGGCCCTTATCCAAAGAATTGGAACTTTAAACGAATTAGATATTTTACTTAATAAGAAAGTTGTAATGATATTTTGTTTTTGCAGTTAAGTATTTTTATCAGTTTTGAAAATAACAGTTTTTTCTGTACAAATATTAGACTATCATTTAAATAGTCCTAGTTAAAATTTACTTTGAACCATATTTTCATATTAATCTTCATATTTATTCATTTTAAAAATAGTGTTAACAGATTTATTAATATTTGCGTGATTATTTTAACTCAATATTTTTGATCGAGTGAAGTGAAGTCCATTTTTTATCAATTGAAGTGAGGTCCTATTTTAACTAAAGCTTTTCAATTTTTCACTTCCTTCTTATGTGTTTGTGATGGAGTTATAGTTAATCATGTTTTCTAATTATTTTAAATTTATGTAGTAAGATTCCTTGCTGTTATACAAAGCAACGTAAATCCAGCAGTTTTTCATTCTGAAATAGTGCAACTATTTTTTTTTTTCAGATAGGAAGGAAGGGATAAGAGCATTGGAACATGTATTCTGTTCTCCCGCTCCTTACGTAACATTAGCTCTATTGTAAATCCATCACAACTTAGTTTAGATGTGTTTTGTTTGTTTTCTTGAGGGTTCTTAATGATAGTGGTACACTGATGGGAATGTCGAACGTGGCATTTGGATCGGTGGCATCCTGACTGAGGCAGGATAGTTGTTTTTTTGACAAGGTTTTGAAGATAACTTCTGGTAAAGCCCATAAGGGCTAGGTACAGCCCTAGGTGTGGTGACCAAAACTATCACATGGATGGTGTCATCCCCTATCGGGTCAGGATGTATATTCTGACCCAGTTTTGATGTTTATTATTACTTCGTCACATTTATCATGATTTGTAAATAAATGCTCCAAGTACGAGTTCATTACAACTGCACATGAAAGACTATTAGTCAGCTTGATATTATTGGGTTGGCACTAGAATGGGCTGAATGGGTCACAATGGAGAAATTCATAAATTACTTCGTGAAAGAAAGGATTGCTGAGGGGGTCAGGGTGCTGCTTAGGCTTCCCCGCTTTCTGTTTTTGTTGTTTTGTTATGATTTTGTTGTTCTTTTGTATTCATGGTTTATGTATGTTGTTCTCGTATTCTTTGTTGTTGTGTCTTGTACTCAACTCTTTACCTTTCGAGTTGGTAATGGATCCTTATTTTTGTTATTCAGTCTTATTTGAGACTTAGTTTAGATGTATTTTATTTTGTTTTCTTGAGGGTTCTTAATGATAGTAGTACACCAATGGGAATGTCACATGTAGCATTTGTGTTGTTGGCATCCTGACTGAGATAAGAACAAGGCTGAGAAATGCCATTTGTCGAGGTTTTGAAGATGACTTCTGGTAAAGCCCATAAGGGCTAGGTATGGAGGGGGTGGTATGGTGATTAAAACTGCCACCTGGAGGGTGTCTGCCCTTTTGGGGTCAGGATGTATATCCATCTTTCAGTAGTGTTCATTGCTCATACCTCAATTGATTAGGTAGAACTGTTTCAAGCTTGTGCTGTGTGCTGTAATGTTAGTATTGTTGACGTAGCACTAATACGTCAACTATTCCCTGTCAGAGGGAAGTCACCCTCCGTGACTTCCAAATATCTTAGTCATTTAGTGAAATATTAAGTTCAGTTTTTTTCAGTGTACATCTGTTTTCAGTGTTACATGTTTCACTTATTCATATATTTTACTCTTCTCTAACAAAAGCAGGTGTTCAGGTTACAATGTAGTTTATCGATGCTCTTTGCATGTTGCTAGGATGGGAAATCCCTACTTTAAATTCAAAATGGCAGCTTTCAGCTTGGTTCAGTTTCAGAGTAAACTCCATTTAAAGATTTTTGAGTAGTTCAAGAGTAGCTTATTGGTACATCTTCGGTCACAAAAATTTGTACACCTACACCACCCATTTAAACTAATCTAAGATATATTTAAAGATTTTTGAGTGGTTCAAATGAAGATGTACAAATTTTCGTGACTGTAGATGAAGTAGAAATAAGTTACTTGAACTACTCAAAAATCTTTAAATGGAATTAACTCAGTTAATGTGGTAACTTAATCTTTTTATTTGTTTTTCTAGCAATTTTATTCTAGAATTCAATTTGTTAAATTTAATTTAAAATGAGAAAGGTCTGTTGTTCACAACTAATTGTAAAAAAAAAACAAACTCTTCATCTTTTATAAAGATGTTACAGAACCCTATAATATATATATGGGAATTAATTTTTTTATGGAAGCATGTTGTGGTGGTGTTCTGATATTTGAAAAGTAATTTACATACGTCTATAAAACAAGTTGATTTAATGTGATCATTTTAAAAATTTGAATATTATTTTAGTTTTGATGTGATGTCTTATAAATTGATGGACGCAGGCCGCGCACCCAGAAAACGCTGTAAGGCCGATTGTTATGTCACATGGTTCAGGCGCCTTCGGATTTCTTCGTGTGCGGGTCTGACATGCAAGGCATATACAAGCTCTCGACTACTGTCGGATAGCTCCGTATCGGCTCGTTTTGTCGTGAGACGTTATTTTTAATATATATTATATGATTAGATAATATAAACTTTCATAATTTATCATTCAAAGAGTGTGTGTTTAAATTATTGCCGGACTAAGATGCAATCTCAAATACTAAACCTTATTTCAAACATTTATCGATGGAAATTGTTTGAAACTACAATTGCATTTCCTTTTATTTGGTATACAAAATTTTAACCCCAAAATAATTCATGTTTGTGATCATATGCGGTGCTGGTGCTGATGCATTTGCTTTCTTTTGATATTACTATCTATGGATGTAAGTTAAAATTTTCATGAAA
>JAAAKQ030294555.1:0-10258 GCA_010016005.3 Zanna intricata
TGTGTGTGTGTGTGTGTGTGTGTGTGTGTGTGTGTGTGTGTGTGTGTGTGTGTGTGTGTGTGTGTGTGTGTGTAAACTAATTTATATCTCTTCATAACTAAGGAAATAATCAAAATATAATGCATATACTTCAATTTTTAGATACTGATGGTAGTATCAAAATATGGAATCTAGAAAAAGAAAAATTGATGGGAACTATACAGCAAGATTCTCAAATACTTGGAGTTTTTTATCACACACATTCAAACAGATTTCTGACATGTCGTGATGATGGGATTATAAGCATGTATGATGAAGAAACACTGAAACATTATCAGAGTTTTAGAAACAGGTGGGTAAATTGGATAATCTCAGAGTAGTTATGACTTACAATTATATTACACAGCATTAAGTAATATACATAATATTTCAATATAGTTGGAATCAGCTACTGAAAGAGCTGCTGCCCTCTTTCAGGAATCATTCCTTAGTCTGGCTCTCAACAGATACCACTCCAGTATGATCGCACCTTCAGTCCAGCTACTCTTTACCAGTGAGCACTCAAGCCCCCTCATCATTGGTAAGATTTCATGATTCATAGAGAGGGAAATAACATCTATTAGAATTAAACACAAATATGTGAAATTCAGTTTTAATAATTAAAAAATCTACAAACTGGAATAGAAAAGTGATACAAGTTTAAATAGAACAATTTATGTATAAATGCTAAACAAAATAAAAATAAAATTGAAAGACACCCTTCCAAAATATATTAAACAAGTTTATTTTTCATAGGTTGGCAATAACAGCAAATTAACAATTAAGTTTAGTGTCTAGCATTTGAATATTCATTTGAGCAGTGTTTGTGCTGTTATTGTTCAGTCAATAATTCACAATGGATGATACTACAAATTTGTTTTCATTTGGAGAGTTGACGAACATGTTGTTAATTTATAGTAAAATAAGTAAAAATGGATTGGTTGCTGTGTTGGTATACCAGAAAAATGAACCAGGTCGAAGAATACCAGATTGTTAAACATTTAAGACTTTAGAGAGACAAGTTCAAGAAACAGTTATGTTTAAACCATAACAATTCGATGCTGGTCATGAACGTTATGTGAGAAATGCCAGTGCTGAAGAAGTAATATTGAATGCGGTACAATTATCTCCCACCTCAAGCACCAGAAGGTTGTCACATTGCTTTCATTTTTCACAATCAAGTGTTAAATCATTGCTTACACTGTTATCCATCATTTCCACAAAAAACTGCAGCCGAGCAACTTTGACATCAACTGTAATGAGTTGAACTACAGTTAATTTGTATGACTTCAAGTGCCATACGTTTACATAATACGTCCCAATCAGTTATTTGTTAATCTCATGTAATGCATATTGAGTTGATTTCTTCAGACTACATGCAAAGCTTTCATTGAGTTGTTCGACAGTACCTTCGGGGATGTCCAGGTGATTTTATATGTTTAACAAAATAACCTACCTCAACAAAGGTTTGATATAAAGAATAAATTGTATGCCTAATAGGAGGCTCTGTACCATTCTTTCTATGAAAGTTACATTGAACTGCAGTTGCTGACAGCAAATTGTGAAACCAAAATATACAGCGAGCACATTCTGCACTAGTAAATACATAACATGCTTGCTGCATGTTATATATTACCAGTAAATGTATCCATTTTTAGCAACACTGGTGACAGTGTTGGTGGCTGAATTTGGTACTAATGAACTAATGAGTCTTTAGTACCAAACTAATGAACTAATGAGTATTGTAAACTTGATGTGTTTTGCTATTATGAAATGAGATGATGTATTGGTCAAAAACTTAGAACCTTACAAAATTTTCTATATCTACACTTCCGTATTTCAAATAGAAACAGAAATATATCATATGAATATTATATCACAGAAGCTTTTATTCAAATATTGCAACTGGTCAGAATTGATTTTATCATTCAGTTGTGTTTGTACAATTCACTAAGCATGTTTATATGAATATATTTTATTTCTTCTGTTTTTGTAGCAATATAATGGGTAAAAATGATGGTCATACATCAAGAGTGTTTTCAATAAGTTATCATCCAAAGAATGCTAATGAATTCATTTCTGGTGGCTGGGACAATACCGTACACTTTTGGGATATGCGTTACGAACGTTCAATGAGATACATAAGCGGGCCACATATGTGTGGCGATTCTATAGCTATAAGGCCCAATGGTAAGGAGGTGAGAAAAAATTAAAATTTTTTACAAGTACTTTAAGAAAAATAAATAAGTTGTAGTACAAGGTTTTTATAAAACTTATAAATCCCCATATATATTGAAGTCCACAAATTTTTTTTTTTTTTTTACCTCCGGAATCACCGTTAGGTTATTATCTTCAGAGGATGAGATGAATGATTTGTAGCGTGTATGAAAAATGCCATGCATTACCGGGATTCAAACCCGGTACATCCGGATGAAAGGCCGAGACGCTACCACTCGGCTACGGAAGCCGGCTCACAAAATAAATATATAATTAAGTAAAGTGAAAAACATTGTTAAATTTTTATGTTAATAATATTTAATAATGATATTTTGTTAATAATATTTCATTTATGTATTTAGTAATATATTTTGTTAATATTATTTCATTTGTGTGTTAATAATATTTAAATAATTCAGTCTTTGTTGTGTGTAATCAGATTTCGAACTAGCCAGAAGTTTATAGAAACTGCTAGAAGCAGTATGGTTGTATATTTCTGTGTTTTTATTTTTACCGAAGAGTGAATTTTTATTTGGTAATTTTCATTGATAAAGTTTAGTTTTGTAATTAATGTAATTATTTATATTGT
This sequence comes from Zanna intricata, assembly GCA_010016005.3. Taxonomy (NCBI): domain Eukaryota; kingdom Metazoa; phylum Arthropoda; class Insecta; order Hemiptera; family Fulgoridae; genus Zanna; species Zanna intricata. The sequence continues at coordinate 2,825 of JAAAKQ030294555.1, forward strand.
TTGGAATTAATTGTGTTTATAAATAACGTAGATATTAATAATAGAAGCAAAAGACTTTCTAGTGTTTTCTAGATGGACAACGGGCAATATATATAGCGGGAGGAGGACACTGTTCATTGGTTCATTTGTGTGTCGTAGTTCTGATGGGTGACAATGCCGTTGTACTGCGCAAAAGTTTAAATTGTTTCGTTTGGATTTTGTTAAGGTTGTGTTTGTTTTAGTTGTGTTAAATAAATTATTGTGAGGAAGTTTGATAACGTGTTGGTTATTTACGAATCATTCTCTCACTATAATTGGCGACCGTGATAAAATTGATAGAAATTGTAAGGAAGTCAGATATCGTGTTATATACGAATCATTCGCTCACTTCAAAGTGAAAGAATATTTAATGAACATACTATTTGTTTTTTTCTCATTTGTTTGTAAATTGTTATACAGAAGAGAATATTATTACATTTTTACTGTGAACAATAAATAACAATTTCAATATTTAAACAATTCTGATTTATTAGTTCATAGATTTTCATTTATCTTTTAATAAACTAAGAGCTTAGTTATTCATGAATTTGAAAATTAATTCTGATATCAACTTGAGTGTGATCAAAAAACATTACAACAAATCCTGCAAAAAATGTGATTCTGTAGAAACATCAGAAGCAAGCAGTGAATATCATAATTCAGCCTTCATTCTGTATCTATCAGGATTAATTGTATTTTTTTACCCCTAGCACAGATGTGTCCATAGTTTCACTATATACAGCAAAGTATATTAGTAAAGTAGCATCAACTTCTGTATCATACTCAGAAAATAAGAATATATTCTAATATATAATATAATATAATATAATATATATTATAAACTTACCCCTTTGTAGAGCAGAACACTACATGAAAACTAAAAGAGATCAGGACATCTTTCACGAGCAAGACTTCAACAAATGTCATTCACAGGATTGTGTGGTGCTAATTTATTATTGAGTGTCAGACTATCAAAAGTGAGCTTTACTGTAATGTTCTGAGACATTGAGAGAGACAGTCAGTTCAGCAATCTAAACTGTAACACAGAGCAACTAGAAACTCCATCACAAAAATTTTGCCATCTGCAAAACTTAAAAAATATATGAGTTTTGATTTCAAAAATATGATTTTTACTCTTTCTCTTGTTCATACTGGATTTATGCTCCTGCAATTTCTTCCACTTCTTTAACAAGAAACAGTGTCTGAAGGGATGCTGTTTTGTCACAGTAGTAGATTAGATTTAGTGTGAACTGTTTCAGAGCACTCAATTTCCTAAGTAACAGGACTTTTCAAACATTCAAACCATGGGAGAAACACCTTAAGCAGTGTATTGCTACAGAAGAAGAAAACTTTGAATTTGATGGCAACAAATTTAAATTGTGTAATTTTTTTGCATGCTTTGACAAAATTTTCACCTCATTTGTAACTATATTTCATATTATATAAATCAGTAGAAATGAATTTATATGTTGGATTTACCTGTTAAATTAATTTATTATTTAAATTAAAAGTTAGTATTCTCATGACACATGAAGTCCTTTAAGGATTAAATAAATTTATCTATAATATTTTTACCTCTTAGCTTGCCTGTTACTGTCCTTCCATGTATTTTCAATTTTTTTTTTTTTTTTGCTAACTGCCTTCCTCTAGTCTATTCTAAATCCATTTTACATAATGGCAGCATTTCTCAACAGAAACCATTCTTTAATTTATAGCTGTATCCTATTTTCCAGTAGTTTTTATGAAGTACATGAAGTAGAAAAGCTACAAGTCAGAACTATTTTCTTTAAGAGCAATATTATTCATTATACAGCACTTAAATTACTACAGATAGTTTCTGTGATGAGTAGAAGATGAGTGAACACATCATTTATAGAAATAAAAATCAAAACATTTTAGTTTAACATGTTGAAATACAGCAATATTTTTTGGTCAATAAAGAAACTAATGGGAAACTATCAGTCAGTTTATTAAGAAAAGCTGCCATGAAATGCTCATTGTTACTGCAATATCTGTACTATTTTCCATTATTTCTCTTAACAGATTATCTACAAACATTCAATTTTGACTCTTAACAGAAAACAAATTAAAAATCTGATTTCAATAAACACTCACATGCAAATGCGCACGTACGCACACACAGAAACAAATATTACTTAGGATTAATAAGTATATTCTGCACAGTATAAAAATGATGAATGCAAAATCTTTGAGTAATAGGTGCTTCAATACAAACTTTAAAACTTTGTTAAACAATTTTAACTCTATTTTCATATTCTGTTTATTGCAGGTTCATATAAAATTATTTTAATTATAAATAAAGTATCTTCATTAAAGTAATGTGCACTAGGAGGAGATTCAGATAACATTCAGGTTGCATTCTTGTATATGTTTTGAGGGGAATAAAATTTTTCTATTTGTAGTTTAAATATTGTTTAAAAAAAATTATTTATGAATGTGGCAAGGTATTAATGATTATATTCTATATAATATGCTAAATTTTACAACAGTTTGAAGAACTTACATATGCATATGTGTATTATATAACATAACCTTACTGGGTCTGGGTTTGATCTGTTTCCGATAAATAACTATATACTGTACTTTGTAATACATACTATTAAGAAGAATATTCCAAGAATAACTAGCATCTGTGCCATGAGAGTGATAAGTGAGATGGTTTCCATTGCCTTTTCCACAGAACAAAATAAACGTATAATGTATCAGCATGTCAAGCCCACAGAAATGACACTCATCACTATAGGTGATACTCAGCACAAATAACTTGGGCTGAGTTCATCACAGGGAGTAACTTTATAGTGTAAAAACTTGAGGAAAAACTCTGACTAGCATCATTTGTATCTAAAATGTTTGAAAAAAGAAAAGTTATGATAGAGAAATAACAGATAAATGTACAAGACTACACTTCATTCACACTCGTACACATCATCCTCATTCATCCTCTGAAGTAATATCTTATGGTAGTTCCAGAGGATAAACAGAAAAAGAGCAAGAGCAGCAGATAAATGTATGTCTTTTTATTGGGAAAAATCCAATATATTTCCACTCAAGAGAGGAAATAAATACGTAGATTTATAATAAATATTTTTTTTTGGCAGTGTTTTCTATTTCATGATAGATCTATTACTGAATTTTTTTAATTTATAATCATTTTTTTTGTTTTTAGATTTTAGATCTATTTCTGAATTTTTTAATTTATAATCATTTTTTTTTTTTAGATTTTATCTGGATCATATACAAAAACTTTACCGTTACAATTATATGATTATGCATCAGGAAAGTTGCTGTTAAATTTTGAATGTGATCCATTTACTCATGCAATGGTATGTATTAAAACTAACGTAAATTTTTTCTCTACTGATATTTTTCCACCTCAATTGGTGAAAAAAAAAGTTTTTTTCTTTTTTGCATTATTGTTTTTTTTGTTTCTACGTTATTGAGTTTCAATTTATTTGAAGGAAACCTAATGGAACTTACAGGAAATTATTGATAAAATTACCTTGTTTTATTGTACATTTATTTTCCTAGTGATACAAATTTAATATTTTGTAACTTTGTCAAGAGATTATATAAAATATTAGAGTTTAAGTGTATGTAAGAACAGATCTTTACCTATCATTTGAGTACATTTTAAGGTTTTGCCAATTGTTTCAAGTGACTATTTTTAAAGTACTGTGATTGACAGCTGAGATTTTCATCCATTTTAATAGAAATTCTTCTTTATTTTATTATCACCTGATAATCTGCCTGTCAGCAGGCCCCTTACACCACCACTGTTTCTATTCATTTCTGTCCTAAGCATTTTCCTTCTTCCCTCGTCTTTTCCGAGCTTCACCTCATCTATTCATATTAACTTTATCCTTCTTCTTCCTCGCTTCCTTTCTCCTTCTAGTGATCAATTCTTCTGATGCAGTTGTCAAATTCCCCTTACTCTAATCACAAAGCCTAACCAGTTTCCTTTTCTTTTGTTTAATTCCAACACAAAGTACTCTTTCTTCTTTAATCCTTTTCATTACACCCATTCCTCTTTTTATCTGTCCATCTTACTTTCTTCAATCGACATCTCAAAAGCATCAATCCATTCCCTCTCCTTCTTCAACATCACCCATGCTTTATTTTAGGAAACCTCATCGTCCATACTTTCATACAACAGTTATTTGGCTAGCCTCTTCCTTAACTCAAAATTCAGACTAAAAGACAAAAAGAGGAAATTATGTAATAATTTCCTCTTCTTATTAAAGGTTTGCCATCAGTATTTTACTTTTATTTCCATTAAGTTTTTCCATTCCCCTGTCATATGGACTGTGTAATATCAGTAATTTTTTAAAATAAGATAATTTGTTTACTTTCTAGTCTTCTTTCAGTTACTACGCTTATCCTCTTTGCTCCAATTCTTTTCTATGTTTAGTTCCTCAGGTTTCTTTCTTATCATATAAAGTTACTTCATATAGTCTTTCTATTTTTCTCTTACTTGTTTTTCCTCGCATAGTATTTTACCAACTTTATCCTCAATTTCTCTCATTTTATCATTCCCTTCCCATTTATCTCATGTAATGCTCTTTATCTTGCTAAATTTCATATTGTACTGTCATATCTTTTCTAGATCCTCAATACCATTGCAATCTTTCTTCAATCACCTTTCCCTAGCTTTTTTGTTTCCCTCCTTAAATTGTTAGCAATACAACAATACAGCATACTTTCATTTTCTCCTGCCTTATTTTTGTACCATCTTCTTTCTTCTATTTTCTTTTTTTCATTTCTGTTATTACCTGGGGTTTCTCGGTTCTATTTCTCTCAAAGTATCCTATTTCTTCCTCTGCTGTTCTTACTATGATATTTTTTATTCTTATCCAGTTTCCTCAACTGTTCGCATTCCCTTTTTGTTGTTTTTTTTTTAATTGTATCTATTTTTCCCCCATTCTTTTCTTTCAGGAAACTTCTGTTACCAAATTTCTGGAAATAGACTCTAAATATAATAATGAATAACAAAATATTATTTTTTAATTACACTGGTCAACAAAAAATTACATTTTTTTGTCACAAAAATTAAAATATGTGTACTTATTAGTATTTTTTACACTGAATTTAAAAATGTAACTGGTTTTTCTCTACCACGTAAGGTTTTTGAATGATGAGTGATTTAAATTTTTTAGTTTTTTTACACAGTACAATAAAATACATGCTTACCTAGAAGATGAAAGTGTCAGTTTATAAACCATTTTTTTTTTTTGTATTCTATTTCAGGCTATCTCTTTTAAGTGTCCAACAATAGTCTACAAGCATGTTTGGACCCCACTTTCCCTGATATCATTTTTCTATAATTGAAATGTTCTGATGGAACCAGTCTTCAAGTTTGTAGCTCACTGCCCAAAGATTTTCTGAGAAGAAATCCAGGTGGGAATGCAAAAAATGGATTTTCAGTGACATATTACACCCCATGAGTCTCTTTCTCTTTTTTTGTTTTCTGTTTAGCCTCTGGAAGTAATATTGTAAGATATTACTTCAGAGGGTGAATAAGGATGATATGTATGAATGTGAATGAAGTGTAGTTTTGCACAATCTCAGGTCAACCACTCCTGAAAAGTGTGGTTAATTGAAACCAAACTACCAAAGAATAATGGTATCCATGATCTAGTATTCAAATTCGTATGAAAGTAACTACTAGTATTTGAACCTTAGAACTCTCAACTTCGAAATCAGTTGATTTGCAATGTTGCATTAATCACTAGACCAGCTCGATGGACACCCCATGAGTCTGTATGATGTTAAAAGATCATCTACTATTCCTTTGTAATTTTCTTCCCTATGATTTCCTAAAAAGTTCTTGCAGACACTGTTGAATTATGTCCAAGCAGATTTCTTGATCCCATTCAATTGATTGTCAAAGTTATTATATTTTATCAGTTCCCGAATGTGTGGTCCCATGAATATTCCTTTTTTTATCTTAGCTACACTGATTCTGGGAAACCTATTTTTTAAATAAGCAAATCCTGACTCATTTTGATCTATAGTTTTAACAAAGTTCTTCATAAGACCAAATTTTATGTGAAGTGAAGGCAAGTACACTTTTTTTGGATCAATCAACGGTTCGTTTTCAACATTCTTTTCGCCAGGATTAAAACATACTCTCTTCGGCTATTCCTTCTTCACCTAGTGATTATATCTGTCTATACTGTCCCATTCACACAGAAAGAATACTTTGTGTAACCAAGCTGTAGTCCCAGTAAAAGTGCAATAACTTTTAAATCCTCACAGATATGGCATTCAAATTGTTTATAGTTTAGTTTGTTAAGCAACAGTTCCATGCTTTCATAGGTTTCTTTCATTTTGGCAGCGTGTACAAGTGGTATGGACGGAAATTTTTTCCAATGTGGAGAAGTACAGCTTTCATGCTATTCTTTGAAGAATTTATAAATAAATTCCATTCCTCTATTTTGTGTGTATGACCAAGGGCTTCCATAAGACAACCAGTTTTATTACAGAAAACAACTTTATTAAGTTGTCAACAGATTACTCATTTTCAACAGAAAAATAGTTTTCAAATACATTTTGTCTATTTCTAAGTGCAGTAACTTTTGTTTTGTGACGGAGGAGATTCTCACTTTTAATCTGGACCCCCAAAAGTTCAGCTTTACTTTTATAAAGATTCAAATCTCCAACAAGGTCATTAAGATCTTCCTGAGTGAGATGAGGTTCAGAAGTTGAAGCTTGAAATAAAGAATCACTAGTTAAATCATTATCACAACTGTCATCATCAGATTTATTTTCTGTTTCATCATCACTTAGTATTACGCTTTTAAGAGGTTTTTGCACTGGCAATTCATCACTGTGAGAAACAGGTCTGAAAGCAGACAGTATATTGGGGTATGTTTTGATTTAGAATTGATATCACAAACATTTGTCAAATAAAAGTAATAGTTTGTACAATGATCTCTTAGTTTTCCTCCAGATCATTGGCACAACGAATTTCATGCATCAAGATTAACGCATTTGAAAGAAGAGTGATAAGAAATGCAACAATAATGAGGAGCCCAGGTGTTATCTTGTTCATCAACTTTACATCCAAAATAAAGTTTGTAACATTTTTTAATATATGGAGTAAACATGCACGGTTGATTTTTAACAATAGCTGAAGTGAATAAAAATAAATACCTTTTACGTGCCATTTTATCAGTGTTTACTTGCAGTTCTGTGAATAAAAACCAGTAAACGCAATACTTGAAACGATTTCTCTTTACTTAAAGACAGGAGAAGTGAATAAGTGTACTTATCAAGTGTTTACTTGTAACTACACACAAATATGGATTCCAGTCAGACGTTACTGAAATAGGTTGAATAAAAATCCATATTCCAAAGAATGTTCAAGTATTTACTTGTTAAATTTCAAGGTAGGTG
>JAAAKQ030294621.1:0-27124 GCA_010016005.3 Zanna intricata
GTTTTCATCCCCTTTTACGTATTTAATTGCTTCATCAATTTCTTCGTATACACACTCCACCTCATCATCATCATCATATAGACATATGATGATAACAGTTGTTATCATATAGTCATATAGACGTTAACAGTTGTTGAAGACTTGGGTTTTGATTTTATTCTTATGACAATGACTCTATCGCTAAGCTGTTTGAAATACTCTACTTTCATCCCTATCTTCTTGTTCATTACAAAACCTACTCCTGCTTGCCCTTTACTTGCTGCTGATAATTGTAATTTCCATTTTCTTGAGTCTGAGTTTATAGACAAAACGTTTTTCAATTTCTGTTAGAAACTGTTCGTTGCTGTTAAAATGTCATTTAATATCTGGGATGATAAGAAAAAAAAATGAAAGTTTATATTTTAACTTATGTTAATGAAATATATTTGAATGTTTATTTATGTAATGATGTTTATAAATGTCCCGTAAAATACCCGTAACTTGAACATTTATTTGAGCATATCAGCAAATTTTTTTCCATTTCCAAATTTTTAACGTTTCGTAATAAAATTTCATATTATTGAATTGTTATTAAAATAGGAAAAATTTAGAAATTATCACGTCCGCGACTATATATTTAGTAAATAAAATTATTTATTTATTTATTTGAATGTTGTAAAAATATATATAGAGAATAAACATACCTACTTAGATTTTTCAATCCGTTTTATGACTAATTATCAAAAAAAAAAAAAATGAAACAACGTAAATGCAAACAGATAATGAAGGGAGATTTTAAATTTGACTCCTTCTTGACTCATCCGTAAAATTTTTTCACTACCTCAAGGATATTCGGCTAAAATTTAAAAGTAGAATAACAAAATTTAAAACATGTAATAATTATGTAATTCTAATATTATATGAACAGCAAAAGTCGTCGTTTGTTGTAAAATCATTTCAATATCTTTATATTGTAATAATGGAATCACTCTTAGTTGGTGAAGATTCCAAATTGAGACGCTTTAAGTTGCTATTCTTCATGTATAAATTAACACTCGCACGAATACAATCTGTTAAAAAATCTTCGGTTACATCAGTACAATTATAAGATTTCACCTGTGGATCATATTTTTAAACAAAAGGTTAACACAGCATTATTCAATTTAAAAACACTACAAGTTTTAATAGAATTGTATGATTGCTGGCTTGTGCTATTTTTAAGAATTTTCTTGCACCTATAATTTTTTTTTTTCAAAAACACAACAGGTGAATAATAAATCTAAGCTGAATTATCTATATTATGCTAAAATATCGATGGTATAACCTATATTTTTATTTGGTAGGTTATTTACAAATTCATATTTATTCCGTGATACCCACTCTTTCACAGAAGTAAAGAGAGTTTATTTCTGATTTTGGCAGTCTGTTCCCAACATTAATTTTCGCAAGTAACATCCACGTATAAAACAAAAATCTAAATTTAGCTCAATTATATAAAAAACATTTCCATAAAACTTTTAAGTAATTCCTTAATATTAATCTGCACGAAAAATTCTAAGCCATTTAGAAATGCCAGTTTTTTTTTTTGTGAACTCTTTATACTTTGACTTGTTTTCTTCATTAAACATAAATCTCAGCAAACTGCAATATCGTTTAGTGCAATTTGCTCACAAGAAATGAATTATTAAATTTTTACTTAACAAAGATTATTGCCAATTAAGATTATTATTGTCTCTAGAAAAATTCTTAAGAACTTTAGAATTTGTTATTTATCTTGGAACCAATGAAATCAAGCCACCACTTTATTCAAAGAAATAATGACGATTAAAATTGATTGAGGTATTATTGTTTTTTTTTAATTTTTTTGTACAGCTTAAGAATTATAAAACTGAATTTAGTGCCAAGAGTGTCAGATAACGGTAGAATAACAGAAGACGTTTCACTTCTTCTTTCGTATGCCTAAATTATTTTGTTTAATAAGTTCTTGAAAAGATAAAAATTGAAATATTTATTCACTATAATTAAGATTTCAAAATTCTTATTATAAATGTAAACACATTATGATCGTATTCATAGAAATTTCAGTGGAATGGAATGGTTGGAAAATATATACCATTGCAATTGAACACAAGACATTTCTAAAGCTTAAGATCCCAGAGAAATCTAGAGCTCCTTAATTTACCTCCACCAATAGCACCTGATGAATCAGCCTAACCTTCCTTAATGAAATTCTTTCCATCTGGTTTTATCCAATCTGTTTTTAATATAATCATTTTAATACTAAGCTTAATAATTATGTAAAAAACGTTTATTTCTTTTCATCTTAGGGTGGGAAATCTCTAACAGACATCATTTACCCGCACAGAATCGAGTTCTCACCGGGGTTCCCCGTAGTGTCGGGGTGTCACCGATTAAACCTTTTCCTCTGCGACACGCAAAAATCGGACCCATCAAAAGCACAACACAGTCATCGAGTTGGTGAAAGGCTAGCTACTCTATAATTGACTGGAACTGGCCCCGGAGAAGACAAGGTGGTCATAGCCGAAAAGTGGAGACTGGAGCACATCCGAGTACAAGATTCCTCTGAGCTTCCAATTACTTCAATGAAGTACCTTGGGGTATTGCTAGAGGCTCCCTTTTGGAGATGTATGATATAGAAACCGAGGTAAAAGCAGAAAAGATGGTGGCCGAGCTGAGCAGGCTTCTTAGCAATTTAAATGGGGAAAGTTTCTCGAAACACTCTCCTCCTTTGTACTCCAGTATTGTGAACTCGATCCTATTATATGGGGCATCTGCCTGGTTAAGAGTCCTGGACACACAACGTAACAGACTGACTGACACTTGAGCGAGTCCAGAGAAGGATGTCTTTGCGAATCTGTTACTTCTCTCTGAGGTAGTGTCCGTTATCGCTAGTACGCCCCCGATAGAGTTGCTGGCACGTTCTAGGGACTATTGTTAGCAAAGGGGAGAATGGGGCGCCGTCTTACGGCGTTCTCCTAGATATTTGGCGGTTCAGATGAGATGGATTCGTCCAGTGATAATGTGTGTCCATACAGGCTAATTAAACGTGTCGCGCCGTGGATTCAGGGCATTTGGGGAGGTAGACTTCCTTACTAGTAACACTAACAACATAATCGGTGCCATGTTTGTTCCCTAATGCCGAAAAATATGAGATATTTCACCGAAAATACGGTCTCCGAGGTGAAATTAATTTTTATAGCAAGAATAATTATTTTATAAGAATATATTTATAAAAATGGGTAACAAATGTAAACAATCCGTTAATATCTTAAAAATAGCGTTCTACAAAACAAAAAGTGTTTTTTACAAGATTTCAACTCTCACCATAAAACAATAAGCCTCCTTTAATCCTTTCCACCATCATCAACATCAACACTGCATAAGATTCTGATGTATCTGGATATGTTGAAACAAGATGAAATTTAATTTCTCCTTAGTTTTCGTTGACGATTCACAAGAAAAAATGTATGACTACTTTTTATTCCGCAGTTTATTACCATTGGAAAAATATTATATTTGTTACCCTCAATTTAATTAGTCTGTGAAAAAGCGTTAGTAACCAGCAGCTGACCGATTCAAATGGTAAATCAATATCTGATGCCAAGCAGTTCATTCTTTTCTCTTCTGTTTGCTAAATAATCATTTTTCTCATGTTAGTGTTTGAAGTTGTGTTGCATTATAGGAGTTATTTTTAAGTTTTAATAAACTCATACTAGTACAGGAGTGTGGATCTGGAATGAAAGAATTATTACCGTCTGTTCATGCGAGGCGATGATTCATAAGGTATCTACAGGAAGTTGGTCACGACAGGAGCCGACTATTTCAATTGATTTTATAAAATTGATTTTTATGGTCACGCAAGAGAAATATCCAATATATCACCAGGAAATATTGCGATATAAGAAAATAAGAACTTTTTTTTATATATTTAATCTTCATTTTTATCTTCAAGATAAATGTTCTTTTCAAGTAATTTCTCTAAAAAATGGAAAATAAGAAATTATTAAAAACAAATAAAATCGTATTTATAAAAATACAAATAAATAAACAGAAAAATAGCAATTTTAAAATATGGAATAAAAATTTTACCAATTATTATTTAATATCATAATTAATACCACACATTTAATAAACCTAGTAATATTGTTAATTTTGTCACAGTACTTATTCGTTAATCGATATTTAATTTTTCAAATGTTCATGTATATTTAATTTTATTAAATTACAAGCAGTAATAATTAGTAGCTTCGTTGAGTAATTATTTACAAGATCATTTTTTTAATAATATAGAAATAATTTTTTCATCAGTTATAAATACAAAATACTACAACGAATGAAATATTGTTCCCTGACCAATATTGTTGTCATTCATTAAATAATAATTATATAATAATATAAAATTGAAACAAGAATCTATTGGTACATCCTATTTGAATTTTGCTTGGATATTTAAACATTATTCTCATTCAAGGGAAAACGAAAATTAAGCTTACAGTGTATTGTTGCATAGTGGAAGGTGGAAGGTAATTAGATAATGATAATTACACTGGTCAACAAGGTTTTTTCCACAAAGAAACTAAATTGACATTCTAAAAGTACTTTTTTCACTGATTTAAAAAATTTTCTTGAATTTTTTTATCACCCTCTGTTTTGTTGTTATTTATCATTACCATATTATGGTGTAAATAACATAGTTACATTGTTGATGAATTTTAGTACAAAAGAATTGTTATTTGTAATAGATATTTATAGAAATTAGTCATTACTGAGTACAGTAATTATGTTTGTACAGAGATGACTCATGCTGACTGATGATTCAGAAATGTGTCATAACTAAGACTAAGAGTTGCCAGTTTCAGGCAGTGTGTATTCATGTTTCGGTTAGTAAGCACTCAGATGTATCTCTAAATTTATTCAGTAGTGTATTTCTTTGTTAATTTACAATTAAGTAATTTTCATGGGTTTAAAACATCAAGTGGCACAATGCCTAAAAACTGTGTAAATAAACCAGACTCTTGTTACATTTGTGGCAAGTTAATGTTAAAAACTCAACCGCACATATTTACTCCATACATTAAAAAGTGTTACGAATTTTTTTTTGTCTTAAAGTTGATGACCAAGATAAGACCTGGGTTCCTCATTATATTGCATGACTTTTGTCACTCTTCTTTCAAAATGAGGTTAAGGATCTCGATGCGTGAAATTTGCTGTGCCAATGATCTGCAGGGAACCAAGGGATCATTTCACTGATTTTTTGCATGACTTTTATTTGATAAATGTTTGTGATATCAATTCTAAATCAAAACATTCTATAAAATACCCCAATTTACCGTCTGCTATCAGAGCTGTTCTTCACAGTGATGAACTGCCAGTGCCAAAACCTCCTGAAAATATAATTCTAAGTGATGATGAAAGAGAAAATAAATCTGATGATGACAGCTGAGATGATGATTTAACTAATGATCCTTAATTTCAATCTTCTACTTTTGAACCTCATCTTCTCATTCAGGAACATCTTAATGACCTTGTTCAAGATTTGAATCTTTCTAAAAGTCAAGCTGAATTTTTAGTCTCTATATTAAAAGCTTGGAATCTCCTCCATCATAAAACAAAAGTTGCTACATTTAGAAATAGACAAAATGAATTTTAAAATTGTTTTTCTGTTGAAAATGAAGATGTTTTCTGTAATAATATTGGTTGTCTTATAGAAGCCCTTGGTCACGAATACAAAATATAGGAATGGTGTTTATTTACAGATTCTTCAAAGAAGAGCAAGAAAGCTGTACTTCTCCACACTGGAAACAAATTTCTGTCTATACCATTTGCCCATGCTGCCAAACTGAAAGCAACTTCTGAAAGTATGGAGATATTACTGAATAAAATAAACTATAAACAATTTGAATGGCATATCTGAGGTGATTTAAAAGTTATTGCACTTCTACTGGGACTACACGAAGTATTGCTGCTTCTGTGTGAATGTAATAATAGAGACAGATGTAATCACTTCATAAAGAAGGAATGGCCGAAGAGGGAATGTTTTAATCATGGAAAAAATAATGTTGAAAATAAACCATTGATTGAACCCAAAAAAGGGTATTTGCCTGCACTTTACATAAAACTTGGTCCTATGAAGAACTTTGTCAAAGCTATAGATCATAATGGGTCAGAATTTGCTTATTTAATAAATACGTTTCCCAGAATTAGTGGCAAGCTAAGATTAAAGAAGGAATATTCATAGGACCACACATACGGGAACTGATCAAAAATAATAACTTTGACAATCAATTGAATGAGGCCAAGAAATCTGCTTGGACATCATTCAAAAGTGTCTGCAAAAACGTTTTAAGAAATCATATGGAAGAAAATTACAAAGAAATAATAGATGATCTTTTAACATCATACAGACTCATGGTGTGCAATATGTCACTGAAAATCAATTTTTTGCATTCTCACCTGGATTTTTTCACAGAACATCTTGGAGCAGTGAGCGAAGAACATGAGAAGTGGTTCCATCAGAACATTTCAACTATAGAAAAACGATATCAGGGAAAGTGGGGTCCAAATATGCTTGCAGACTATTGTTGGACACTTAAAAGAAATAGACCTGAAATAGAATACAAAAAAAAAATATATGGCAAGAAAACTTTCACTTCATTTTCTAGGTAAGCATATATTTTATTGTATTGTATAAAAAACTAAAAGATTTAAATCATTCGTCACTCAAAAACCTTAAGCGATAGAAAAAACCAGTTAAATTTATAAATTCAGCGTAAAAAATATTAATAAGTACACATACTATAATTTGTGTGACAATAAAGAAAGTAATTTTTGTTGACCAGTGTTATTAACAACTTCTTCAAATTTCAATGAAATAGACAATATCCTGACACTCGTAGTGGAAGAAATTCCGTTCTTGTAACACACCACATCACAACCTCCGTTCCTAGCTCTGATGGATTTTAGTGGAGATTGTCTTTTAGATCCTTAGCTGGTAGCACATCACAGTTATCAGTTTGTTCGGATGACACCGATGCAAATTCCTTAGGATACATTTGTTCAATGTATTTACATATATACTATCGCCTTTATGGTAAATTTCTATTGTCTATGGTAAATTTCAACCCACAACTATCAAATTAACAGATTCGTGGAAGCTTGATTCCTGCGCCTCCCTCTAACACTGAAAGTTTCACACAAAAACTTCCCGTATCTAATTTCAATTAAATTATGTACTCAGATTAATATTTGGCTGAATCTTTTAAATCCCAAAAATACTTTTATCATACCAACAAAACAAATGTTGATCACAACAACGGTTTTCTCCTACAGTTAAATTTACTCAAAGCCCTCTTGATTTACTGAAAAATCAAGAAACAAATTCACAAATTTAACAAACTGCTAGTTTAGCAAGCTGTCTGCTCTGGTCCGATTTTGGGAGTGAGGTCAATGTCTACACTTTTCCACATCTTAGCTCCATCACAGAGTTCTCAACACATCCTTTCTCATGGTATCATTCTCATTATCTCATCTAATTGGGGCTTGATGCCAAAACACTTATCTTGGTAAAGTAAGCACCTGGGTTTCTATTCTATCTATAGACCTATTACACCATCAGACCCCCTCCTCCATTTTTCTCAGGTTAAGAATCTGAGGAAGCTAGCAACTATGTTCTATTCTCTTTTGGATTTTCAACTAACTTGCAAATCAAGATTAAAATATATCCTATGAAGTTCTCTAGCTATCTTCGTGCATTGAGTTTCCTACCAGACCCACATATAAGACATGGTTTTTTTTTTTAAAATAAAAAAATAGACATGTTGCACATCAACACTGGCCCTACCATTTCGGACACCAGGCTGAATTAATCAAACCAAATCTTGCCAACCTAACTCGAAAAACACCATGTCCAGAATGAAACTGTGTAATATGCTGATTGGGGAAATCCATCTAACATACGTAATCGACCTACATACATAATTGTCATATCAAGAAAAATTTCATGCATGTAACAGCCATTGGACGATTCAGTCTACGTGACCTGCCAATGGAAACCTATTTCTTGGTCATCTATGCACCCAGTGGTAAGTTGGCGTATCTTCTTATCATCATATACTAATTGGCTCATCATCTGCATAAGCAATTACGGGCATACACTGAGCAACCTTAACTACATCAAAGAATAGAATTTAATAACCCAGAGCAGTGGACCTAAAACACTACCCTACTGAAAATCTTTAGATAGCGTATTTCCTATTTTCAAGATACCATCTCAAAGAATGATGTCTTAATTGTTGAAATAACTACAATATACATTCAGCTCATTCTGGTTGCAATCACGTTTCTGCAACTGAAACAGTACAGAAGACCACCACAATTATTAAAAGCTTGATACGTCCCAGAAAAATACCTAAGATATTCTTAGACTCACGAAAAAAACTTAGCTCATAACCTTAAAAATAGCACCTTACATGCCCTGCCTGGGCGAAAACCATACTGATCATCCATCAAAATCTTTCCATCACTGTTAATTAATTGATGATCACAAGAATAATCATCAAAAACAGACTAAACCATCAACCAGGAATATCCCTATCAAATTAATTTTAATATTTATTCCACCAAACACACTCCTTCCATCTACTGTTCCAGTATATGTTGGTAACTTATCAAAAACATTAAAGACCTCTAATACATAGTGCATAACAAAGCCCTCAACTAATTCACCTGCATCATCTGTGACTTTGTTATGCCAAAAAAGTGACTTGCATTTACAACAGCACCTAGCACTATAAGACAGTTACCAACAAAATCAAGAATTTTATCCTACCTTTTTATTTCCTCAGCAGAGTGGATCTCTAGATTGAAAAAACGAGCTAACAACACTGGAATCCAGACCATCAACTATTTGATAACCATCAGAAACCTGCCTCCAAAAGACACATTCTAATTTCCTCCTACACAGAACTGCGAACATAGTGTTACTTCCAATATAAAATTTTTTTTAACATTAAAACTGGCAGATTGCCCTTTTCTACATAAGGAATTTACAGAAGAATTATATTGAAGGTCATCCTTCTAACAATTTCACCTACCTTGATCTGAACAATGTAAGCACCTATTGAATTTATATGTCCAAATAAATACATCTCAATAACTCTCAAATAAAAACCACAGTCCTTACTATCGACTGATTACTTGCAATCCTATCGCAGCCTCCTGCAATTTATGCAAGTAAGAGTCTCAGATGTTTTAGGAACCTCTTCACACTTGTAACCCTCATCACCAAATGTGAGCAGAAATGACAAAATTTTTCCCAATGACCAAATCTACAATAGTTAAAGCATCTCTGAACGTCAATGTACTTCTTGAATCTACAAAAAGAGAAACCACAAACCACCGATCTTCAGAGAAAAACATGTTAAACATACTAGACCAAACTTTGAATGCACTGTGATAACTTTGGGCATGACGTCTACCAGTTTTGAACAAAACCTGACTTAGAGTTGAATGTCACCTCATCCAAGATGGTGTTTTACTCCAGTATGAGAGACACAACCTCCTTCTCGGATAGGCAATGATCTGTATCATAGACAATGACTCAAGGCCTTCTTTTACATTTCTGATCCATCTTGACCTCCAACTTTTTCTCACAAAAAATTCTGAAATATCTCTGACTCCTTGTCATCCACTACGACAACCAGACCTTTTCTAGTCATTAATATTTCTTACTCTCAAATTTTATCACTTGTCTCAAAGGGTAGTCTGAAAATCCTCACTAATTTCTTTAACTGTTTTTGTGGAGCAGCCTTCCCTCTTGTTTATAAAGATGACCTCTGGTTGACTGCAAGCTAATCTGGCCTCCCACTTGCCTTTGAGGATCACAACATAACGTTCCACTCTGCCCTAATAGACACAGACTCTGCTTCAAGGATAGAAACTTCTCTTTAACTGTTAACCTATTTTGAGTTCAATTAGCTAAGAAGTAAGAACCTCAAAGCCGCCATTTGCCAATGCAGAGAACATTGACTTGGGATTATTCATCTCTGAACCCTTACAGAGGCACTTCCAGTGGTTTCAAGAAACCGTATCAACTGCTCATATTGTTTCTCAAGTTGTGCTATTAGAGACAAAGAACTCTGCCTGCTAAAACATTGCATCTTACTCACTATGTAAACCAAAAATTGTGTATGCTAATAGGCATGTATTGAAATATCATACGTTGAAAGAAAAAATTGAATTACAAGTTTAACTTGATCACATTGGTAAAAATTGTATTTTTATGATAAATGATATATTTTTGCAAATATTGTAAAAAGACTTCAACAATTGCTTAATGTGGCCTTCACCATAAAACACTTGACATAATAAATACATATATATTATTAATTTAAAAAAAAATCATATTACTTACAAATTCTGCCATCTGGTATTAATACTACTAGTAAGATAACATGTAGAAGCCATTTTTACATGAAAGTTAAGGTAGTAACCACCCATATAAATATATATCAAGTGATAACACAACCATTTTTTTAAAACATAAATAACTTTTAATATTAATCGATTTGTTGATTAAATTATATATATATATAAATTGTATTTACATTTCGGTATGTGGTTAAGAATAAGAACAATCAAAATTAATTAAATTATTTTGGAAACATCACATTCACACCGGTTACAGAAATATTATGATGAATATTTATTAGAGTCCTGATGTGTTAAATTTTGAATCACATAATTTAATCCTCATCCAATTATTCAAGCATAAGCCTCACGGTTTCTTTGAGTATCATTCTGAATAAAATAATATAAAGTAATATCCTTACATTATTCAGAAATATTTTTAATTAATTTCGAAATTTAATCAAACTATTTTATTAATGGATTTGTAGAATAACCTATTTCTTTTAATTTACCTCTTTGTTTAAATTAATAATTTATTTTGTTTTTTTTTTTAATTTTGAACTTAAAGAAACGTTGTAAGAAATAAAATTAGATGGAATGGAGTTGAGAGAGAGGTACTACGTGAGATAGAGAGAGAAAGAGACCAACGGAGACGTGATTTGAAACGCGACTGAGAATCTACACAATGTTTTTTATTCATGGCGTGCTGTAGTTTTATATACATTATGGACAAACTAACCTTACTTTTTTACTTTATAGAGAAATCCTGCCACTCTGGCTTCACTTTTCGTTTCATCCTCACATCTTATGTAAACCTACATTATACTGCCTGTTTCTAAATATCTTTCTCGGCAACTTGTTGAAAGATAAAGATACTTTATAATAATAAGAAAGAAAGGTTCAAAAAACTGTTTGAATACTTTGTGCTAGTGACATATAATTTACACTACGAAGGTAACTTTCAGCTCATTTTTCATATATTCCACTCTTAATACACGTCAGCAGTTACATTCACAAACCCAATATTTTAAAACATGTATTTATACAGTGTATGTATACTTTCATATGGACGTACATGAAATAGTACACAAAATTGTATCTAAAAAATTGTAACTAAAATAAAAGATTTATTTTATAGATCAGTGTCAAAATAGATCCTACATACTTATTATATAAGTCAATATTTCTGTAGACTATTCTTCAGTTTTATTTTACGAAGAAAAGAGCAGGACAATTACAAATATGTATAAATAAAATAAAAAACATGATTTAATAACATAAGAATAATTCTAAAAATATGTCCATAAACGTACCGTAAATAAGGTACAATGAAGTTCAAGCTAAAAATTACTCTTTAATTAAAAATTATTCTATAATATTTTTGACTAAATTTTGGACAATATTAGTGGAAAAGGACTGGCGTACACTCGTTCACATCCGGACACAACGACACAGTTTTAAATTAATTTACAGTTAGTAAGAAAAAATATTTTATTTATATTATGACTAAAAACTTATCGTGCAATCATTTCTATTATTTTTATTAGTTCTTATCTAATCAATAGTGATGGTAAAAATTGTACCTTACTAATATTTACTAATTGATTAAAATCATTTATAAATTGCTCAATGATGCTAGTAGTGAAGAGAATAGTAATATCTTGATTTTTTTCTATTGAAGTTTTTCTTATAATTTTTTTTTTTTTTAATAAATATTTTTACTTCCTTATACACGAGTACAAGAAAGTATTTTAATCACGAAAAACTTCGATTTTCAGATTTCAATGGAAATATCCATCTTGACCATTTCTGAATCCGTTTTGGCTAGTTCGGCGTGACATCTGTACGTATGTACGTAAGAATCTCCATAACTCAAAAACGATTAGCCGCAGAATGTTGAAATTTTGGATTTAGGATTTTTGATGCACCTCTCCTTTTCATTGCAAATCGACTGAACCAAAAGGATTCAAAAAAGGTCAGAATACAAATTGTTTTGGATTTTGGCCTTTTTAGTAACTGCAGTAATAAATCCTCAATTGAAAGCTTTTCAACGATATATCATAAGTCGGTACTTATTATCACTGATTCCAGAGTTATAACCAAATAAAATTCTAATTAATGAAATATTTGGATCTTACTAGGGTACGTATCGGTTCGAATCATCTCCTTTTTTCATTTTTTTTTTTTTTTAATTTAAATATATGATTTATTAATAATTATTAACTTCTGATTTAAAAAAAATGTTTATGATAAATAATAATTTAATATCAACATTAATAAAACAAAATATGAAAAATATCAGAAGTTATTAATGAAATAAATTTTGTTTGTATTTTTCCTTTTAAAAATATGCGTTTATGTAATTTAGTAGATGTACAAGGATGATGTGTTGTCCACATCAGTTTTGTTTTAATGTTTTGATATATCAGAGTTTGTTAACATGATATTATTTATTTCCTTACGACAATTATTTCTAAATAATTTGTTAATAAATAATTATGTATTAATGTTTATTGCAAAGCAAATATCATGTCACCTATGGGTCCAAAGCTGTCCTGCTAATCAGCATTTACAAAAACCAAAACCGTAGTTAAAGCCTTGTATCAGCCTAAACAAGGGTAAAACTAGTAAAAATGTTAAAACAAATAAACTAAGCCAAAAAATATAAAATCAGATTTATTATACTTTTTGATCGTAATCGTTATTACTAATACATTCAAAAATGTGTTGATCTCTAACCTTAATCAAAACACATGAAAATAGAATATTAGGAAATATGAATGTTTTATTATGTTATAAAATTATTAATTTAACAATCATTAAAGTTTATAAAAGAAATTTTAAACTAATTTCTAAATTTTTTTTTTTTTTTTTTACATGTCAAATTAAGTTATAGGTCAGAAAAATTCAAGTAAAAAGAAATCAATGTTATTATTTTTTAATTGTTTTATGAAAGAAGATTCTTTATTCAACCATTTTTTTTTACCGAATTTTTAAAGAAAAGTACGGTAAAAAAATACCAGTATATACATCGCATGGTGGTAATGGGTGGGAGGAGGTAGAAATGAATTTTCTTTACGTTTTGAGAGCGCTTAAACTCGGATGCCCTTATATAAATAAGCCTGTTTATAAAATTTCGGCTGCTAAATTTCCATAACTACTTGATTAATTACATTGAAATTTAAATATGCTGTAATAATGCAACTGAATTTGTGAAACATATGAAAATGTAATGACGATTGCTTGATTCGTTCTTGAGTTAAGATTAATTTAATGCCGAAAAAAAATTTGAGGTTATGTTGTCTGTGTATTTGGGTATTTTTCATACGCGCTTATGCAATGAGTAATAGAGGTGAGTGATTTAAAACTTGATGCTCATGTGTAGGGTCTACTGATTAATCGAACGTAGTGTACTCTGAAAATCAGTGCGTTTCTGAAAGCGAAATAATGAAGGCGGCATCAGAAACGAAAGGTCGGTCTCTTGCACAAAACTGCGTAAGTATTTTTTTAATGTTAACCCAAGCCAGTGGTTCTTCTGGTAGTTTCTTTCTATACTGCCGCCTTATAACGTAAATTAAAAATATTTTAATTAAAAAATTATATCATTCAATAGAAGATTTACTGGTATATTTTAATTAAGAACTTCATTGCGTCTTTTCGGTGAATTTCTTTATTCATTTTTCAAAAATATTTTTAAAAATAAATAATTGCTTTGATGAAAACTAGACAAAAAAAAGAGTTAGTAATTTTAAAAGATTATGTATATCAAACCACTGAATCAATCTGTGTGAGTAGGTTCTCTAAGCGGATCATAGCTTTTACCTTTCATCTTAGTATAACATTACCAAATGAACTTCTCGTTTAAATTTTTACTGAATTGTATGATTGTAACTGCGTTGATACGTGCAAATTAATAAATGTGACCCCTCAGTTTTTCTATTCTTCTCTTTAGGTTCCGGAATCACCGTAAGGTATTACTTCAGAGGATGAAGGAGGATGATATGTATGAATGTGAATGAAGTGTAGTCTTGTACAGTCTCAAGTCGACCGCTCCTGAGAAGTGTGGTTAATTGAAACCCAACCATCAAAGAACACCGGTATCCACGATCTAGTGTTCAAATCCGTATACAAATAACTACCTTTACTAGGATTTAAACCATAAAACTCTCTACTTCGAAACCAGCTGATTTGCGATGTTGCGTTAACCTCTAGACCAGCCCGGTGGGCTAATAAATGTCACTCGTGTAGCTTAAATAATACAGAAACCAACTGACTTAAATATGGTCCTGAGTTCAACAACCGAATTGGGATTGGCTTTTATTTTAATTTATTATTTTTCTAGATATTATTTACTTAAAACAGCTTTTAACACATTTTTGTCTAAAAAATTTTAATGCAGAAAGATATTTCACTTACTTTTGATGTGTACAGAAGTTTCTTGTATTCTTAATTTGCCTACATTCCAAATGGTTTTCTCGTTTAATATTTTTTTCTGGAAGATAAGAAATTTTACCCAGAAAAACTTTCAGCTGTAAAAAACTCATTTAATTATTTCTCAGAAACGATAATTTAGAATGATAAGAGTAAAAAGTTCTAAAAAAAAAACATTACAAAAAGAAAGGTTTTCTATTTTATATGAACATGGGACTAGTGTATTTATTGTATTAGTGCTCGTGAACACATATATATTTAAGTGACTGTGAGTTTAGGAAAGATCAATTTCCTATATTTCATTCTTAAATTTACTGATAAGAAAGCTTTTAATACTGATCGTAAAATATCTTACAACTATCATTTAAAACCACATTAAAGAAATAAAATGAGTAAGGGAAGCTATTTTAGAGACGTAATAAATACCACTTATTCGTCAATGGAATTCGAAACAATAAATCATGGTCTTGTGTACACAAAATCTTTTCATAATAAAAAAATCATTTAACTACAAAAGACTTCTATTATGGGTTTTAGGCAAAATGTTATGCGTTTTTTTTTTCATTGAACAATACTTGTTTACCGAAAAAAAATTTTCCCAGTAAAACATTTTTCCCGGATAATTCGAGTAAAACATTTTTATTTGAGCAGAAAAATTAATTTAAAAAAAAAAATGGTATGCCTAAGAACATATTTGCATATCATAATTTTGTTTTATTGTAATGGATGGAAATAATTGGTAGCAAGAAGCGCAGAGCAGAAAGTATTCTACAAATTTTTTTGCAATTAGGTACTTATCCCTAAATTTTTTAAAAATAATAGTAAATAGAAACTTCCTTGTTTTTTTTTGGGAGATGGATTTAATTAATTTTATCTCACTATTAAGTATACACTGTTATTTTCATATTAAATAAAATTCCCGTACACCAGCTTCTTATTTTTTTTTTTTTTTTTAATAATCCAGTATTGAATTAAGCTTAATTGTATAAAAGTATTTTTCGAATAAAGATCTCAATTTTTTTGTAGTTTTTAAAAAATAAAATGAAAAATCAGTAATCATATCATAAATTTAAAAAAAGTAATACCAACCTATTATATTAGCAAATACTAAAATGAGGTAGACCGATATTTCTTTAGCTGACATTTAAGTAATTAAAAATGTTCGGTGCAAATAGTGTCATGGATAAAAGGCGAAGAAAGGAAAATTAGACGGAACCTCATCCAAAACCAGTACGCTCAGTCCGACATCGCCCCTTTAACTATAATCATCCCTCTCGTTTAAAGGGAATGGCATGCGTCAGGAATTTCTACTCATCCTGTGAGAATTTTTCATTTTTATCTCGTACTTTTTTTTCTTATCTCTACAGAAATTTTACTATCCTGCCTGATGAACAGAATTTTTACACTGGTGATAATTGATTTTTTAAGTTTATTACTAAACAGATTAAACTGTAAAGAATAGATTATGAATAAAACAAACGATTATCGTAATAATTTATATGCTAAGTGTCTAGACTTACTTAATGAACTTGAAATCAAACAAGTTCCGATAAACTGTAAGAAATTAAGTTATTTTAAAGCTTTAGAATTTAAATAAATTTGAGAGGTCTCACCTAACAATAAAGTTATTCGGAATAATTATATTTTATTTTTATGAATTAAAAATTTCATACATTAATTTCTTAGCGTCAGCATATAAGGTATCCCCTTTAAAGCTGGTTAGGTATTTTAATACACTGAATTTTGTGATTAAGGCAAATAAATTAGCGAATTTCAGTATTAGCTATGTTCGGTCTTCATTTTTTTATATGCACACAACAAACTTCTGTACTTAAACGACTTCATTATCATAAAATTAGTCATGCACTAATTACATAATTTTTTAGATTTACAAAAAAATTAAGATAGAATTTGGATTCTGAAAGAAATTTGTATTTAAACTCAGAAACGAAAATTATAATAAAAGCGAATTTAAGATTTAACACTTCAACTAAATCTATTATAAGCTAGTATACGAGGAGACAATTAATCGGATCTAATATGTAGGACGACATATCAATCTAAAAAATGAGTATCCAATAAAAATAATTTTATTTATTAATAAAATTATTTGAAATTTAAAAAAGTTTTATAGTGAACTAGAGTACATATTTTTGTTGTTAAAATAAATAAATACAAAGTTTTATTATCAATTCTATTTATATATTTCATCTTCGTAGAATTCATCAGTCAAGAAAATAAAACGGTGATCTTTGAAAATATGACGTTTGGAACGAAATATTATTCATGTTGAACGAAATAAACATCTTCTGTAGGATGGGAAGAATACAGGAATAATAAACTTATTATTAGCTGCTGTAAAAGTTAAGTAATAATCATAGTAATGGCATTCGTTTTAATTGTCACACTACAGTTGTTATATCAAGAAAACATTACCGAGATAATCATTTTTGATATTGGTTTGTTAATATCGTTGAAGTTATCGTCATTCATTTTTATTTTTACTTCCGTAATAAATTTATTGGCTGCCATTCTTCATTTTTCGTATCTTACCCGAAAATGAAATATAGTAAGTGAAAGGATATTAAGTATCGTAGCAATTGCAGTATCATGTGACGTCCATTATGTAGAAACTCGTTATTCCTCATATTGCTACCTACGTCCTTCGTTAAAATATTAATTAACAGGAATAGATTTATTGCTGCTTTCGTATACGAGAGGATATTCTCATCGCTTCTACAAACATACTATCATTCACTCTAAAACTAGTTAATATCTTGTTAAATATACTTTGTTAAATATACTTTTAACATAATTTTTTTTTTCTACTTAACGAGGAAGTATTCCAGTTGTTTTATTTTACACTAGAAGTACTTAATTTCATTCGAATGTAGTCATTTACCGTTATAAACTACTCATAAAAGCAGTATAAAATACAAATGTGTAACAAAATACAATTTTTATTAACTTTTATTACGCATAGGAGTATCGTTTGAAAAATTGGTGAGAAAAAGCTCTGTCTAAGTATTTCATGATATAAGATAAAATATTTTTCTATCACAATTGATGATTGGCTTACCACAAAAATTTTATTAAAATTGGTAACATTATTGTTTTTTTTTGAGCAAATATTAACTTACATAAGTAGTATAAAAAGTTTGTTTATGTCAGCTTTTTTATTAATTAAAAAGTAAGACTTGAAAATTGCATTAAGAGGAACACGTGCACAAATATGTGGAATGTACCATCAACCGAAAATATTATTCGAATAATGAAGTCTATCACATTTATATAACTGAATAGTACTCAGAGGCAAAGACTTCGTCAACACGACTGAGTGGTTTTATTCACATTTCAAATAAAATTTATGAAAAGAAATGGTTAGAAGAATAGAATAATTTATTTTCTTTGATTGAAATCAAAAACAAATATTTCTACTTTAGGGGATATTCTTAATTATTTAAAATCACTGATATTTGTATAGTTAAATAAAAATAAACTGTGAACATTAGATAATTTAAATTTTTTTAATGAAGAATCCTAAGAAATAGATACCCAGCCAAATAAAAATAAACCTGACTTCATTTCAAATGCAGTTTGAACTTTTGGACAGAGTTATGGTTTTTAATTTTTAATGAAGCTAGAACTTACTTTGATTTTTTATTAATTGAAGCTAGAATGCTGCAGATCTTTAAATAAAAAGTACTTTAAATGTATTGAACACGACGATGACAAAAAAATTTACGACGAAAAGCACTATGAATATTTAAATATTTCAATTTCTTAAGACTGAGGGACCTAAAGAGACATAGGCTCATCGAGACCAGAGCCCTTAAACTTCTCGAACATTATTAAATTAATACCTGTTCAAGCATAACAAAATTTTAGTTTTTTCTATATATGATTTAGGGATGTTTTGGATATTCAGAAACCTTTTCATTCTCCGTAGAACAATTTTACGTTTCAAAAGTTTCTTCGGTCAATAATTTTTAATTGTTATAAGCACATGTGATAGAAAATTTAATCAGCTTTACCTTTTTGTAATAACTGCGAATTAGAATTTAATATAAAATTAAATAAATTTTGAAAATATTCTCGGTGAATACGGGCTGGGCAAAAGGAATAAAGTGGGGACCGACTTATTGACTTTTGCACAAAGCATAATTTAGTAATTGCCAGCACCCAGTTTAAAAATAAAAATATCAAAAATCAAAAGAATTTTGAGGAGAACATCGTAAGAGGTCTGAGTAAAAACCATAAGGCTGAATATATAGAAGAAGAGTTGGAGAATGTTAAAAAGGAAATTCTTAAAATCAGCAGAAGCGAAATTAGGCGGAACAAAGAGAATCTGTAAAAAAACCTTGGATATATTGCAGTTGATGGATGAAAGTATCAGAATGCTAGTGAGGGAGAAGGTAAAAGGAACTATCGACAGTTAAGAAATACTATAAACAGGAATTGCAAATTAGCGAATGAAGAGTGGATTAAAGCATGGTGTTCAGAAGTAGGAAGAGAAATCATCATTGGTAAAATAGATGGAGCATACACGAAAGTAAAGAAGAATTTTCTAGTACATAAAGTAAAATCTAATAATGTGTTAAATAAAGATGGTATACCGATTAATAATACAAAAGAAAAGGTAGATAGGTGGATGGAATATATTGAAGAGTAATATCGATGAAATTAATTAAAAACTGTTGTTGTAGAGAAAGAAGAGAGAGTCGAAGTGGATGAAAAGGGAGATACCAAACTGAGATCTGATTTTAATAGAGCATTAAAAGATTTGAATGGCAGAAAGGCTAACGGGATAGACGAGATATTAGCAGAATTACAGCGCAGGACAGATGAGAAAGCAATAGATAGATTATACAAACCCGTGTGTAATATTTTTAAAAAATGGGAAATTCCGTCAGACTTCAAAAGAGAGTGTTGTTGTCATGAATCCAAATAAAGTAGGAGCAGATAAATGGGAAGAATATATAACAATTACACAATTTCTTCACAAATATGAAGAATATAGCAATTAGCTACGCATGCATCAAAAATCTCTACTTGATTCTGTACAGAAGAATTGAGAGGAGAATGGAGGAAGTGGTAGCAAAAGATTGAAATTTGGTTTCAGGAAAAGTATGGGGACAAGGGAAACAATTTTAGAACTCAGTTTAATAGTAGAAGGAGGATTAAAGAAAAACAAACCAATATTCATGGGATTTATAAACTTAAAAAGGCATTTGATAACGTTAACTGGAATAAAATGTTCAGTATTTTTAAAAAAATTACGCTTTAAGTATAGAGATAGAAGAACAATTACTGATATTTAGAGGAACCAAATACAACAATAATAATCGAAGAACAAAAAAAAGAAGCGGTAATAAAAAAGGAATCCGACAAGGATGTTCCTATCACTATTACTTTTTAATCTTTACTTAGAAGTAACAGTTAATGAAGTTAAAGAAACATTTAGATTTGTAGTAAAGTGCAAGGTGAAAAGATGAAGATGCTGCGATTTGCTGATGATATCGTAATTCTAACCGAGAATAAAAGAGGTACTTAGAAGAAATATTGAATGGCATAGATGAAGTCCTACGCAAGAATTAGCGCATTAAAATAAACAAGAACAAAACGAAAGTAATGAAATGTAGCCGAAATAATGTAGATAGACCACTGAATATAAAAATAGGAAGAGAAAAGATTATCGACATAGAATTTTGTTATTTGCAAATTTACTAAAGAGTAATAAAATTTTTTCAGATTATTCTTAGCTAAGATTTCCTAGTACATAACTAAACGATACTGTACAAAATTCAACTAAATAATTCAGCAACATATCTCTTGAAATGTTGTATATCTTAAGATATTATATCTGTAAATATAACAACATATAAAAATTCGATATGACTAATATTAGAGAAAAAACTGTCTTACAATAAATCAGCGGCATTCTCTCTCATGTGTGAACGGCTATTAAAATTTGTAGCTCGATCGATACATTGTTTAAAAAGTTACATATTTTTTCGCGCAACCACGTTAATCGTAGAAATTAGATATACACCGTCGTGGCTCATTTTAAAATAAAATTGAATCCTTTCACACTTTCTTCCTTAAATCCAGATGTAAAGTTTTCACATTGTTTTGAGTTAATGTAAAAACAGTAAATGAACGAGCAGAGGAGATTGGCAGTAAAAATACGCACTAAAACTGACGCTGTGGCAAATTACAATAACTACAATAATGTCGTTCCGAAAATCTGGTAAGTTATACTATTCCAAAAATTTGCTGTTGGAAGCAAAATTACTAAAGATGGACAAAGCAGGAGCGATATAAAATGCCGAATAGCCCAGGCGAAGCGAGCTTTTACTCAATATAATTTGCTTACATCAAAACGTGATTTAAACCTCAGGAAAACATTTCTGAAAGTATATGTTCGGAGCGTATGGGGGTGAAACTTGGACGATCGTAGTATCTAAAAGGAAAAGATTAGAAGCTTTTGAAATGTGGTATTTCAAGAGAATGTTAAAAATCAGATTGGTGATAAGATAGATAGGTATCAGATAGAATAAAGTGACAAATGAAGAGGTGTTGGGGCAAATCGTTGAAAAAAGAAGCATTTGGAAAAATATAGTTAAAAGAAGAGACAGACCTATAGGCCACATATTAAGCATCCTGGAATAGTCGCTTTGATATTCCAGGGACAGGTAGGTGGAAAAAATTGTGCAGGCAGGCAAAGTTTGCCATATGTAAAACAAATTGTTAGAGATATAAGATGTAGGAGGTATATCGAAATGAAACGACTGGCACTAGATAGGGAGTCTTGGAGAGATGCATTAAACCAGTCAAATGACTGAAGACAAAAAAAAATGTTAACATATTTAGATTATTAACAGTTCTAAAAGTATGGAATACTTACAAACTCTAAAAAAACCCATAAACTGGAATTTACTAATGATACCATGAAGACCGTGAGAAAACTAATACATCTAAATATGATACAGAAGGCTATTTTGTTATTTTGTTGTAACAGACGATTAGAATATCATAATAATAATAAAAAAGGTAAATTAAATTTAAATTGAGTAGCTGAAAGTTGGAAAATAATATCAAAAGTGACACTGAAAAAGGCTTAAAATATTAGCTTATTAATTAAATTATTATCAAATCTTTTCTAAAATTCAATTTCCCATGTAAAATATTCTATACTTTCATAAATAAATTGCTCAAAAATTATATCTATATTTTAAAACAACGAATCTGATGGTTTGAACTCAATCCACAAAATAATATTCATTATTGCACAACCATCAATCCTAGTAATACAACAAACTGATTTTTTTCCCTATAGAATAAAAATATTTAACCCTACGGAAGATATCTTTCAAAATTACCTTACAAATAAAAATACTTTACAAAATGTAAGTTTCCAATACTATAGTTAGTTTTTACAAATGCTCAGTTTAAAAAACAGAATAATATCTTATGACATACAGTAAAAGTATCTTATAGAACAAAGAAGATCAAGTATCCACCTACTGTTAAAACCAACATTATTATATATACTTCAGGTGGAATTTTTTATGTCACTCCTTCTTTAAAGCAAGTCTTGTTAGTTGAGAATATTTGCCGATCAGGTTTTATGAAATCTGTTCAACATCACTTAAGTTCATTGTTCAAGTCCAAGTGAAGGTATAATGAAGTTAATTTTAATTGCAATTGACCTCCATTATCATTGATGGCCTTTAGTAATTGATTTACAATTAGCAGCTTTATCTTTAGATCTTTTGATTTGTTTCTGAATAAGAACAATTTATAAACTGGAATGAACGGCACACACTTTTTGAGAGATAGATTGTATAAAATAAATAAAAACTTAAATAAATTTACTAGTAACTAAGATTACTTTTTTTATTAACACATAGTATAATTCCTCAAAAGTAACTTTTATTTTTTGTTTAAACTCCGGAACCACAGTTAAGTATATCTTTAGAGGGATGAGATGAATGAATTGTAGCGGTGTGAAAATGCCATGCCTGATCGGTTTTCGAACCGGGATCTCCAGATGAAAGGCCGAGACTCAGAAGTAACTTAATGAGGCTTTGGATAACAATAAACTAATGAATGAATAAATGTGAAATGTGTTAAATGCAATCTTTCGTTCATGACTATGATAAACAAATAAATTTCATCCACTTTATCTATTCCTTTTTATGATAAAAGGATAATTTATTCTTAAGAGTAATGGTTATTTTCCCGAACTACTTATATAAGTGGTTCTAAACAAGTTTCTAAACAAATCCCATTTATTTCTAACATTTCCTTTCTTTTATTTATCAATAATCATAAAAATAATATCTGTTAGCTTTAACTATAACTTTTTCAAAAAAGTAGGAACAATTTTATTTACTTATGTAATGAAAAAATAAACAAGAACTGAAAAACTTCTTTTTTTTTCTTTGATTAAAAATAAATATTTTTTAATTTAATTTTTGGCACTGCATGAAAGGGGTTACATCTTTTCGTTTTGTCAATTTATTCTGAAGTCTACATCCAGAAAAATGAAGACTGTAATAAATGAACGGTCAATGTTTTTTTAATTGGTATACTTAAAG
Source organism: Zanna intricata (assembly GCA_010016005.3). Taxonomy (NCBI): domain Eukaryota; kingdom Metazoa; phylum Arthropoda; class Insecta; order Hemiptera; family Fulgoridae; genus Zanna; species Zanna intricata. Next base: position 23,442 of record JAAAKQ030294621.1, read on the forward strand.
TATACATTTCTGTAAGATTCTAATCTAAATTATTGTCATTTTTGAGTGTACGGCACAGAGGTTTTCATTGCGTAAAACGAAAGAGTTTTTTTCTACATTTTATTTCACTATCTTTTAATAGAAATCATGAAACGTGTTTAGCTCGTTTTTCTTTAGTATGTGCTACAATAACTTATATTGTTAGAAGGAAACATATAGTGATATGATAGAGAGTAAATTTTACGATGAATTCGTATTCGTTTATACAGTTAGCAAGTACTATATATAATAGAAGAGATAGCACAACGAATGCTCGTCAGTTCATCCCCCATTAAGCCATGAAGACAAATAGTCTGTTTTTATAGCATTCTACAAATTGGCCCGACCGGCGCGATCTGATCACATTTGTCAAGAGGTTCTTTCCCCTACTACGTTTTACCGTTCTCGTTCTCTTTCAAAAGAGATTATTTCTTACAGTAAAGGATTTCTTACTTTCCTTTCTGTCTATTATGTTATACTTCACCATCACTGCGGAGAGAAGAAGCACATTTTTATATTTTTTTAGCCCATTTTAGTATGATTAGTAGTTACCCAACTCATCAAAAATATTTTAATTATATTTTTTTTTTAAATTGTGACACCAGTGTTGTTGACTAGTAGTATTTGCGGAAAAAAATTAACGTCTTTCCTGTTAAGTTACTTTTCGCTCTAATGATATTACTAGGCAAAAAAATGTTTTTAACGTAAATGAATTAGGCTTACACCTAGCATTTTCATCCATCAAATCATTTTCAAGTCACTTATTTTTAATACAGTAGATCAATATAATAAATAATAATGTAATCTTATAGAATTTCTATATATTTGTGATTGAGGGTGTGCATATAACCTTTCCTAAATGATAAGAAGTAAAACTGGTTCCTGCCCCATATAAACCCTTCATTAAAAAACAATCATATAACAATCATATAGTTTCAAAGTAATAAGCTAAACAATAGTTATAGAAACTTCAAATTTGGATGTTATTTACTGGATATTATTTATTTTTTATTTTTTTTATTTAGGTGTGTTAAATTCTACATATGTTTTAACATATTATAACGTCCAGTATCTTTCAAAACATCTTAATATGATAATAAATTACTCAATTTAGAGCATTGTAAGAGGAATTAATCTGTCAAGCATTAAAATATCACATCAAAGAAACTTCGGTAAATATATATATATATATATGATTACGCATCTTTGTCTGACCTCCGGAACCATAATTGAGTATATCTTCAGAGGAGTGAAATGAATTGAATTATAGCGTGTGTGAAAAATACCATGCGTGACCGGGATTCGAACCCGGGACATCCGGATGAAAGGCCGAGACTCTACCACTCGGCCACGGATGCCGGCATATATATATATATATATATTTATGTGGAATGAATAATTTATTTCATTTTATGTAAACAATAATACAAGAATGTTACCACGCACACAAAACACAAGAATGTGTTTTCATTGACTGGAAAAAGCTTTGTTTTTATATTTTCGGTTTCTTTGGTATTTATCTGTTTTATTCAGTTTCGTTGTATGTCAGTAGAGAATTTAATTTTATCAAAATAAAGCAATTATTTGTGACAAATACTACATTTAAAAAAAATTGCGTGTGCTTAAGACCACACATTGGAAGTGATAACTTCTATGACCGATTTATATTTATATCTTTTTATTAATACTGATAATAAATAATATTAGAGAATAAGGGTCAAAAAATTACACAAATTTTTTTTCGCCCCAAAATTTTTTTTGTTTGGCGGTCCTAAAAATTTTTTAAAAATTTGTTGTTCAAATTTTTTTGGGGGACCAAATTTTTTAGGGGGGTCATTGATTAATCTCATTTAAAAACTAAAATAAAATTTTTTTGGGATCAAATTTTTTTTGGGGGATGCAAATTTTTTTGAGGAGGTGACGTTTTATCTCACTTAAAAACTAAGAAAAAAATTTTTTGGCGGGCGAGGTCGAACCTTTCTTGGGGGTTTCGTAGATGAATCTTAAAAAATTTTTTTTAGGGGGTCAAATTTTTTTGGGAAGAGGGTAAAATTTTTTGTGGAGGTGTTGATAAATTTCACTTAAAAATTAAAAAAAAATTTTGGGAGGGTTCAAATAAAATTTTTGGAAAGGGGAGGGGCAAATTTTGCTTGGAGTAGGATCGTTGATAAATCTCTTAAAAACTAAAAAAAAATTTTTCGGGCGTCTATATATACTACTTATATATACTATAATGTAAGTATCGCCTATTCCCTCTCCACGCTCTGACTTGTGTCTAAGCAAAAAGTTCGTGACGCGAGATTTCAGAAACATAGTCAAGCGAAAGTGCTCCACAGGCCAATAGAAGTTATCACTTTAAAAACTTATCTTCATTAGGATGAGGAATGAAATACAATTTAGATATAAAAACCATTTGAAATGGAACTTTCATTTGAAGTTAAGCGGCACTTAACGGAATTTTCTTCGAAGTTTGAAAATCTTACCGTATGAAAGGCAATGTAGAGCGTAGTAATATCAGAATTTTTTGTAATCTATGTCAGTATCGTAGGTTGAAATATTACTTCTCATTATAACAAATAGTATTGCATATGTAAATATAAGAAATTTACAAATTTTACAATTTTACAATTTAAAATTTACATTTAACATTTTACAAATTTTACAATTTTACAATTTACAATTTACATTTTACATTTTACAATTTTTTTTTTTTTTAATTTTTTTTTATTGCATATGTAAATATAAGAAATTTACAAATTTTACATTAAAAAGTGAGAATTATGAATAGTTATGCAATAAGGCGTAATGGGTAATATTAAGTCATCAATAGAGTAAAATATTTAAAATTTCTACAATCACTGACAAAATAATATTTTTAAAAAATCATTATTACTAGCATTATACGTACGTAGGCTAACACATTATTTTTAACCTTCAAACTAGTTTTTACTAGTTTGACTAATAAAATAACAGTTTTATATGAAATAGAAAAAAGAGAATTCAGAAAAGATGGACTTGTAAGTAATGGAAAATCCTTTTTCCATAAATACTTTCTTGTAACGAAAGATATTTATTGTACATAGCGAGTGAGTAACTATTTAAAAAATAATATATAACTGGTTTTCTAAAATGTGTTCTTTTAATTATAAAATTACTGTCATTTTTTGAATAAATGAAATGAAATAACATCATACCCTTTTAACAAGATTAATTAATGCCCTGAGGTAGATAATCCCCCCGTCCGGAACATTCCATCTACGTTCCACGTCCAGGACGGAAACAGCTGTACTTGTGTACTCTTCTTTATGCTGGCTAACGGGACTCCGAGTCTTATTCTCTCGGAAATAAACTTATCGGCCAAATTTCAACTTAGGCCGCAATTAAGGACTGGATTTTTCGGCCGCCTGCAGATATGAAACACACTACTGTTCATGGATATGGATTACACTGCCTTTAGAGCTGGCAATGTGACGGCCAGGGTCGAAGTGAATGCAGGTGTAACGGAGACCCTTCCGCTGTCCGCATGCCCACCGCGATGGCAAGCATGTAGTAAGGTGCCCATGTATATCGGTGCATGGGAGCCCTGATAGCTACGGTGTCTAAGGGCCTGGAGTCCGTGCAGAGATTGCGCATCCGCTCTCTGCCAGTGCATATGCCGGTTCCAC
>JAAAKQ030294622.1:0-10257 GCA_010016005.3 Zanna intricata
CGTACACGTCGTCGGGGCTGTTAACGATCGGTGGCAGTTAGTCAACCTGCGTGGCTGCTGAGAGTAATTGAGGTAGCAGCGTAGTGTGTTGCCGCAGGGCCACCGTCGGCCAAACAACATTGGCTACTGATCATCGTTTCTTGAGCAGTAGAAGCACTGCTCTGTACTTGTATTGCAACCGAGTAGGTAGTGTAATTTCTCTCTATATGAAAAAATTGTGATCTAAATAGCCTTATCATACTAACCCACTGAGTTGGTCTAGTGGTGATTTCATTATCGCAAATCAGCTGAATACGAAGTCGAGACTTCAAATCCTAGTAAAGGCTTTGAATACGGATTCAATAAAGGATTGAATACGGAGACTTTTATACGGATTTGAATACTAGAACGTAGATATCGGTGTTTTTTTGGTAGTTGGATTTCAATTAACCGCATCTTCCGAATGGTCGACCTGAGACCTTACTTATTTAGGATTAGGTTGATTCATGCATGCGCGTTACATATGGTGTACGCATTTTCATATGTTCATATTTTATCTGTCTGTTTGAATGGCGTGCGAGAAGTTGTTGGTCACACCGGTGACAAAGATTTGTATTGTTATTTTATATGTTTGTGTTCATATGTTCATAATCTTAATTTAAGTTAATAGTAAAAATTAAGTGTAAAAAGTTTATTTATTCGACCTACGGATGAACAGCGCCTAAGGGAAAAATTCTATGATACAGTCCACTACAAGTTTTTTCAACAATGCATTAAAACAGTACTAGACATTAACATAACATATTCATACATATTCTTCATTCATTCTACCATTTGAAATAGTGGTTCCGAAGGCTAAACAGAAATGAAGAGTTCACACTGCTATTATCGCCAGTACTCTTCAGCAATGTCCTACTACACATAGCTTTGAGCACTTTCTTATACCAGACTTGCGAGAAAAGACTTGCGTAGCTGGCTTCTTAAAGAGAAAAGTAGCCAACTACTTTTCTCTTTACTGATCTTTTATATGTTTAAGGTTTACTGATCTTGTATAATTATTCGTTATAAAAAATTTTTGTTTCTGCTTTATTTTAATTTAGAATTTATTAGTTCATTTTGTTTATAAAGATATTTTTTTTTTTAAATCTGAGACAACATGAGCTTAACTATAAGTAAAATTTTAAAATGAAAGTTCTTTTTTTTAAATTAAGTTGTTCGTAAGGTTATATTACATATAAATATTATTTCTACAGATAAAGAGGGATATATGAAAATAAAATGAAAATTCTTCTTACGAAATTGTTTTTTTCAAGTATAATAAAAAATTTGTTATTATTCTGTATTGTTTTCTTCATAGATGTATAAAGAATGCTTTATGTAAACGATATTGATTTACTTTTGTAGTTCATAGCGATTTAGATTCCAAACGAGAATGAGAATTCCAAGCCGCTGTCAATTTCAAAGGGTTGTCCAATTCATTGACATCTTTGTTGACTCTACAGCCGACTATGCATATTTACCATCGAATTTCTATTCTGAAATAGCAATTTAATTCAACATACCAACTGTTTTCTTCCTGTTTACAAATACTTCGATAGTTCTAAAATCCTTTACCAAACGTATCGAAGGATTATTGTTTTCTTTTGCTCTGTTTATGTAGGAAATAAATATGTTTCCTTAAATAAATGTATATATATTCTTCTGAATATGCCTGTCGGCAATCTATACAAAATTTAATACAACTGAAGCTATCTTTAAACAAATAATTCATGGCCCCAATTATTCCGTAGTTAAATGGATGACATATTCAGCTAACTGCTTTCAAATTTTTCTTTTTGACTCAAGGTAACATAAAATTTGAGTATTTTTTAACTAATTTATTTATCTCTATTTAGGAGAAATAAATCTGACATTATTCAACTAATCAAACTCTCTTTCTCTTTTTCTGTTTAGCCTCCGGAACTGCTGTCAGCTATTACTTCACTAGGATGAATGAGGATGATATGTATAAATGTGAATGAAGTGTAGTTTTGTACAATCTCAGGTCGACCACTCCTGAGAAGTGTTGTTAATTGAAACCTAACCACCAAAGAACACCGGTATCCACGATCTAGTATTTTAATCCGTATAAAAATAATTACCTTTACTAGGATTTGTACCTTAGAACTCTCGACTTCGAAATCAGCTGATTTTCGATGTCGCATTAACCATTAAACCATCTCGGTGGGTCCAACTAATCAAACTAAAAACTGTTAAAGACACAAAAGTTAAAAAATAAATCGTAATTGTCGCACGTAGACAATATTATTACTAGAAGAATAACCTCTCTTCGAAACATGATGAATCATGACAATATGAATAATTGTTTTTTATTTAAGCTTTTTTATTTAACATAATTTTGATTAACTTCTTTGTATTCTTAATATAAGATAAGCAATTTATTTACTTTTTTATCGGTGATTTATCAATTTTGAACTTCATACATTTTTTTTCTACAGATGTGAAGGTTATTTATTGACATTTATCATAAATAGAACAAAAGTAAAACCTTACATTCGCGACAATATAATCAAAATAAATGCACAAAAAATCCAAAGGTTTAATGCAATATTCAGCACTAATGTATGAAAACCTTTACATTTTTTGTGCATCTGTATTGTATGAAATACAAAATTTAAATGTTTTCAGAACATTTTAAAAATATAAATTCGATACTTCTAACTCCTTTATTCAGTTTTTTAGTTAGATTTAATTTAAAAAAATCCCGTATTGAAATGTTTTATTTAAATTGTGGAAAAATTTAAAAAAATTTCCTTTCGCATTAGAAATATCCACAATAATTGGAAAATCCATATTGTTATGATTTATTCTTAAGAAAATTAAAGGTTAAGTCCAAATTTTTTCTGATATTGTTGGAATAACTTTTAGAACTGAATCCTTATTTTACAGCTTGAATCGGAATACATAAAGGATAAATGAAAATCCTGATTTGTATTTACAGGATAATTTAAAAGAGAAACCAGACATTTGTTTCGTAGAGTGTTACTGTGATCATTGTTGTATTTCAATCAATTTTACTATTGGTTCAAAATTTACAAGATGATAAAATTAAAAACTGCAAATTTTTTTTTATAGGAATGGTTTAAGATAGATTCACAAACTATAAATACAAATTGTGCAAATTATTCTTGGATTAAAAAATACTCCCGACAAATTTCACTGGCCTCAACTGAAGCGAGGTACATTTATACAAATAAAAATTTCAATTCTTCTTTTTTCTCCAAGTCGTGAGAAAAATCCCTTTGTAGTAGTGACTAGCATTTAAGAGGGAATACAGCAGGATACTTTTAAGTTTGGATCTCTTCTGGGAAACCTCCTTTATAAGAACACGCATTTTACTTAAGTCTATATAGAAGTTTTTCATCGTCAAAATTACTAGTAATTCTTTTCTTAAAGATCCTTTAGGGAAATAATTCTTCCATATTTCAGCTTTATAAATTACTGATATTGAGGTAATCCTATTTATTATATATATTTTAATATTTATTTGCCATGTAAAAGAACGATAATACAAATTCTTTAAATTAAAACTGTTTTGTCCGCTAATTTAAACCAAATTTGGTCATAGCTGACTCGCTCTTTGCGCTTACGATAAAAAAAAGTATACCATAATTGAATAATTTCCTCTCACTATCGACGAAAACATCGTTACAAAAACAACCTATTTAGCATTACATCCAACGTTTTTCAAGATATTGTGGTTCACGCTAATTTCTTTTTTTACAAAAGCATATATTTCAGAAACAGAAATTAACAGGATATGTCACTTGTTGTTTTCTTAAATAAAAAATGGATGATTGGAGTGGATTTTCACGCCATAGGCTACCTTAATATAATATTTTGTTATCAACAAATTGAAAGACTTTTTCTATTACTTTGTGGTTATGAAAGAAAAAAAATTCAACATTTTAAAATATTTTATAACTTTATCTTTCAAAAATGTATGAAGTTCCTCACTTCTTTCTGGTTTTAGTAATTGAAAACGATGATGTTAATAATTAAGTATTACTAAATAATATGAATTACAGAGATAAATAGATTATTCTGAGAATATTTCAATAAAACAAACAGAAAATAGAAAACAAACGAAAAAATATTCAATTGGATTCTTTAATTTGCTAGCGTGAATAAAACATGTTGCTGAAATAAAACTGACAAATAGAACATATATTCTCATATATAATTCACTATAGAAAAGTAGGATTGCATTTAACACCAGAGTTAACAATTTGAAAAACGTTTTTCCGCAAACTAATATTTTTAATTTGAACATAAATCGCCTTTTTATTAGGATTAAATACATTTCAATAATTTTAACAGATTAAAATCGATTAAATGTTACATTTAATATAAATGTATAACATATTCATCAATAAAAGTTATACCACAAAGTACTGAATAATATATTTTTTTTTTTTAAATCCAAACACAGAAAAGAAAAAACACATTTATAAAAAAAAAATTAGAATAAATTTTTTGAACCAATACATTTCTATAACCTAAATAAATAAATATCGATGCATTTAATTCGTATGTATTTTTGAAGGATTAAACCTACACAAAAACCTCATTTACTTAACTTTGTATACATTTATTTTTTTCAGCAGGAATTATATTAAAACTAATAACACATTTTAAGAAGATTATTATTTTTTAAAAAAAAGGTAAATGGTTAGGAGAAAAGATAATTAAATAAAATTACCTAACATTTTTTTACCATAAAAATCGGAAATTTAACTACTCAGATACCTCAGAATTAAATGAACAGACATAAATTCTCAGGCACTTGAGCCAAACGTTTTGCTCTTTAATTAATAGGAAATATCAGTTAAATTTGTTTTTTCTATATAAATATAAATAGGGATACGTTTATTAATCTTTAAGAAATATGTCTTTGAAATTAATAATAACTAATACAAAAGTAAGCTGAAATAGTGCTATATCAAAAGACGAAAAAACAGATTATAGGATTATGTCAAAAGAAAAGCATTTTCCATTAATTTTACTTTTTTAAAAGAATGAGTTAGCTACATTAATTTAATAAGTCTATATTAGATGATATATATATATATATGCATAGTTTTATGGTTTATAGTTAATATATATATATATATATATATATGTAGTTTTTTTTTTCAATCGTGTTAAACCATGAAAGTTATAAAAGTTTTATTCCAATAAAACTTTATTCAGTTATATACAAAATATTTTTGAAATTATAATTTTGATATAAAAAATATATATTTTTATTTTTCAACCGCTTAATAATAGGTAGTCTAAAAAGTATTGAGCCTTTTGCGCACGAGATAGCATTAAAATTAGTGTATTCTGACAAAAATCAAGAAAGGCCAGCATGTAAGCAGTAAGTGGCAACTATAAGCCAATGACCAAAACATCATCACACTTTGAGAAAACTGGAATACAAGAAGAAGCTCGACTTTTGGGTGCCGTATGATTTGACTCAGAAAAATTTACTCGATGGAATTTCTTTCTGCAAATCTTTACTGAAACATAGCAAAAACGAACCGTTTCTGAAGAGGTTGATCGCGACTGATGAAAATTGGATAACCTACAAAACAATATGCGAAAAAGATCGTAGTCAAATCGAGGAGAAGCTTCACGGTCTGTGGAAAATCCTACACTGACGCCCAGGAAATTATGCTGTGGGTTTGGTGGGATTGGAAGGGCATCGTGCATCACGAGATGCTGCCACCAGCAGAACGATAAACTCAGACCTGCTGAAAACTAACGCGATTGGCACCAAGCAGTTTAAAAATAAAGGCTTGAACTGGCCAACAAAAAGGGTGTATATATCGCGCTGTGGTGTGGTGTAGGATCGTCACGGACCGCATACATCATTAATTAACGATCCGCCACAAATTACAAGAATTGACTGGGAAGTTTAATAGAATGTACCGTATAGCTCGAACCTGGCACCGTCAAACTATAATTTTCTTAGGTCTCTGCAGAACTCAGGATTGTCTGTTACGTTAGTTTCTAAAGAGGCTTGTGAAAACCACGTATCACAATTTTGTTGATACTAAAACCACAAAGTTCTATAGCGACGGGATTATAGTGTTGCCGGAAAAATGGCAGAAAGTCATCGAAAAAAGGTGGTGCATATGTGACCTCATAACATTTTTTCTAATAACAATACATGTGTCCTGAATTTTTAACTCTATAAAGGCTCAATACTTTTTAACCTATTACTTTATTCAATTCAACTTTAAAAAAAAGTATTTTCATTTTATTATATACGCGTATTTTACTTTATATTATGACAGAGTACTAAAAAACTTTCTAAAAATTTAACAGAAATAATTTATTTATATCAGGTTTTTGTTTTTGTTTAAACTCATCAATATTTTGTTCCCATTTACCGTATTACATTATGATTTGAACACTTATTTAACTAGAAAATAAGCATAAAATTTAAACAGAAAATTATTACTACCAGAAATAATATCGCAAAAGTTAAATATTTAAAAAAGATTGTGATCAAGTCTGATTAGCTATATCTTAGCCATATATCTAAATTATTCCTGATTCAGATCCCGATCAAGATTAGCATTTTTTATACGCTAAAAAAAAAAATAAAAGACTATGGAATGAATTAATGTACAAGACCGTGTCATGAATTAATTTTATCTATTTAAAATATCTGATGAGGTCATCACATGAATTCCTTGTATGGCTATTAAATAACATACACAGATTTTTTGCTGCATTTCATTTAAACTTATTTCCTTTGAAAGTGCGGTATCATCCTCCAATTATTTACTAAACTGAACAGTTACACAAATTGCATTGTCGTGGACATCACATTGCATCACATTATTTCTGGTGTCCGGAACATCATTTTATAATAGTTTATATGTTAATTTTGCTTCACGTCGTTCAAGTAGTTAGGTGGTGTAAGTGAGCACGTGTTGGATCCATAGCCATGAACACATCCTTTGAATCCGATCTGAGCACGCTTTGAATTCGATTTCATATACATATATTTTTTTTATACATTTTTTTTTTAATTTAAATATATTGATTTATAAATGATTATTAACTTCTGTAAAAAATTTTAAATTAAATTGTAAAGTACATAAAATTGTACTTTATTAAAAAAACTTCTGATTTTTTAAAAATATTTTTTTCTTTTAATCGGAGGTTAATAGTTATTAATAAATCAATATATCGAAATTAAATAAAAAAAAAAAAAAAAAATGAAGTCGGATTTGAACCGATGTGCCTTCTCCTTGTAAGAAACAAATATTACATAATTAGAATTTTATTTAGCTATAACTCTGGAACCATTGAAAATAAGTACCAGATATTGCACATCGTTGAAAAGCTCTGAATAAGGGCTTATTTCTGCAGTTAAGAAAAAAATCAAAATTTTAGAATTTTTAGCTTTTTTTGACACTTTTAGTCCTGTCAATTGCAATCAAAAGGGAAGGTGCACAACTAGATGTTCTGTTGACAAAACAGTCCTAAATACAAAATTTTAACATTCTGCGGCTAATCGTATTTGAGTTATGCAAGAAACATATGTACATACAAACGTCATGCAGAAACTAGTCAAAATGGATTCAGGGATGGTCAAAATGGATATTTCCGGTGTACTCTGAAAACCGAAATTTTACGCGATTACAATAGAAAGGGACTTACAAACTTCAATTTAAAAAATTCTGAAATTTATAAACGCTCAATTTGTTCAATTTTTGGGGGTTTATTATTATTGTTTAATAATTTAAATATGAATAGTAAAAAGTTATCATCAACAAAAAAATTAAATTTTATGCATAAAACTTTCAAAATAAAAATTAATTTTGAGTATTCCTGGTTTCTAGGATCTCTACATAGAATTAACTGTAATTATTTTTACTAAATTCTTCCTCCTTAATTTCTAAAAAAGTTTTGGCCACAAAGTTGCCATTTTGGTTTAAATTTCAATTTTTCCATACGATATCAAAAATGTATCTTTTTTTTTTCAAGAAAGAATCAAAATTCTCAAAATTCAAAACTCCTATGTAGCGGTACGTATATAATAAAAATAAAATTAAATCAAAGCTTGAATTAATCATTAGATATAAAATTGCTTTTTTATGTTTATTCCATGAGATTTTTTTTTATAGAATAGTTTTATTTCTACCCATACACATTGCAAGTATGATAGGTTAAATTGAGATAGACTATAGAAGAGAATTTGTTCTGAATTCAAGAATGAGATGTTAATGATTGGTTGGTCTTGAGTTAAAAGCTTTCAAAACGTGCATCTTAAAAAAAAAAAAAATTTACACTAATTATTTACTCCAGTCTTTAAAATTAACTAAATACTACTCCTAAACGTATATGTTTCCCGTAATAATTATAATTGTGGTGAGTTACTTCGACAGACTAATTTAAGTGATTAGAAAATAGAGCCTCGTGATAATTAGATTTGTTTTGATAATTATACTCATTATATGTAAAAGGACAGCTGAAAAGGTAAGAATTCACCCCTGGTAAATTTCAACTAACGTCAAGGTCGTTTTCTTTCTCTTATCGATCGAACAAATTGAGATTCTAACAACTGCACAACTAAACTCCACAGCACGTACTTGTATTATACACATACATAGTCTTCCTATAGTGTATAGCATAGCCATCTAGACTATGATTATAGCAGTGGCCTGAGATAACACGGGAAGCTTTAGCTCAGAATATAATGGGAAAGAAAGGGAGAGTAAGCACAGTATGCTATAGGAACGGTGCGGAGTATTAGTCTACATAACACTCTACTACTGTAACAAAAACATTTACTTACCAGAAATGTTCAAGGAGATGCCGATTTTAAATTAGATTTACGCAATAAGAAATATTATATTATTTAATTGATATTATGTTTAATTATTTTGTTCTTAAAAACGAATATTACTATAAAATATAACCGATAAGTAGTAATTTTTTATTTCGGTTTACCATCGTTATTAAATTGAAAATGTGAATAGCAGAAATAAGAAATTGTTTGCACAGGAATAAGAAATTATGGCTATCTAATCAGGGAAGAGTGGAGGAGCATCACCTTTTGATTCATCTACTCTACTGTTCACAAAACTAACAGCTACTCTCTAAACTCACAAAACTATTATGGAAGAGCTTAGCCTATGAACTACCTGATAAGAAAAATTGTTTTTATACCCTAGGATTGAATAAGAGAGTTTTAAAATTAAAATACAATCATTTTGTAGGAATGTATACAATAAAAGATCTGAACAGACAAGTTCAAGTTTATATTAAGTTGTTGATTGTTGGTCATGTGTTTAGTAAATACTTTAAAATTTTGCTTCAACGTATTAAACCAAATATAATTTTTTTAATTTTCATATTATCATTTTTGGAATACCGTTTACTAATAAAAAGGTACAATGATATGGATTACTACAAGTGAAAAATTCACTTTGCAAGTAGCAAGTGAAAAATTCAGTTCTTACAGAATTGCTTATATTTTGTATTTTTCAAACCAATAAAAAATATACAATTGGGGAATATTATTTTTATAAAACAAAAAAAAAGCATATTTTCATTCATTATTTGCATGTTACCCTTAAAATCGAACAATAAATTTTAAAATAACAAGCTATTAAATGGGGTTGCCATCGATATGATAAGACTTTTCCTACTCTTCAAAGAAAATTGATAAGTAAGAGCTAGTAACTATTTTGGTTCATCAAACAGACAATGAGAAGTATCGACAAACCACCTTCTCATATTAGTGAATGTCCCTCGCACAACTTCCTAATTCAGTCTTGTAATTGTATATACAGGTCAAATAATTATTAAGTGTAAAGAAAATAATTATAATAATACTTTTTTGATTTTGTACCCTATGGTATACGCCATAACAGGTAATAAAATAAATAATATTAAAAATTTAAAATGAGAGAATTTTTATGTAGGCCTACAAAAAAGAGTATCATATACAGGCATGCATTTTTAATAATTTATTACGAATTAAAAATATATTAAATTATAATAAATTTATATTTTAAAATTTTTATTGAAAAAATGTTTTACAAAAATCTATGTAAACTGTTTATAATTGCTATATTCATTGAGTATATCAAGTAAAAAATATTTAAAACTTTTTAAAGTATATCATGTTAAATTTATTAAATAGATAAAAATACAGAGTGTATCAAAACTGCAAGGCAATCTCGGTTTTCATATATATATATATATATA
>JAAAKQ030294633.1:0-10257 GCA_010016005.3 Zanna intricata
TCTCTCTCTCTCTCTCTCTCTCTCTCTCTCTCTCTCTCTCTCTCTCTCTCTCTCTCCCTGTGTGTGTGTGTGTGTGTTTGTAAATAAATTACCTTTTGAAATGGCTTTGCAGAAAGATTACATACTAAACGTAACCAAGTTATATCAGTCATTAACTGAGATAAATCAACAGCAGCATAGGCCAATAAACGTGTTACTGTGAGATTAGAATCTACATTTTTGTGAGGCGTTAGATAAACAGCTTCAGTTTCTGTCAAGAAATTTTGCGGTAATGGCATATTATATCTATCAGCATGTCTTAAACCTTGACAGTTGTCAAGACTTCCATATCCAAATACTTTTGCTATTTTATTAGGTTCAGATTCACAAATACCATACACCTGAAATGAGTAAATAATTTTTATTATCAATAATTAATCGAAAAGAAAATTTATTGTAATAGCTAAAAAAAAAAATTGGCATTTTTTATACATTACAAAATTCTATTTCTATACTTCCACATACGAGCTTCAAAGCTTCTGTAGTTCAACTTTGAACTACAACTCAGAACTGAAGTATTCATGAAAAAAAAAAAATAACTGCAGCCTGTTCTAAAATTTACATTCAAATATTATTTAAGAGAATTAAATTGTCCCAATAATTATTATTTTAAGAACAGAAAAAATTCAATTAGCAAAGTCACAAGATTAAGGCTGCCAAGGATTTTTTTTTTGTTCCCATTAATATCATCTACCATCTTACACCTAGTTACATCTAGCTTTCTCTTTTCTTTTTTATTTTAGAGTAAAATGTAAATTTTGTAACATGTGAAAAATAGCAAGCCTAGCTAGGATTTAAACATAGAACTTTTCAAATAAAAGGGGAAGAACCTGGCAGTGAAGGTTGGCATATGTTTTACAACGCACATGTCAAAGATAAAGGCTGTTTGGTAACCAATTTAGTATTTATGTATGTTATTTTATATTTTTATATATTCACTATTGTTTTTGATGCACTTTTTACTTCCCCACCTAGCGCTATAGCTACAGAAGGGAAAATCCAATTATAGCTATAATTAATCCAATTTGGGCATATGCCGTTTTCACCGGATCTTTATGTTTTAACATCTAAGGAACTCAAAAAATTAGTAGGATATTATTTGGATGCGCACACGCATATGTGGATGTGTGCATGTTTGCGCATATATGTTTGGTGTTAGTTGTCACACCTAAATCACCTTATATCTCAAGAACTATTTAACTGATTTTAACCAAACTTGAGCAGATTACTTCTATACACGGGGCACTGATGTGATTAAGTTTTCAACTTAAAAGGTTAAGAGCCCTGTTGTAGAACAAGGCTGCCCTTAGAATCTCGATATTTCACCTAATTCAGGTCCTTTTTTCTTAGGCACTTTTATTAACAACTAAAAGATAATATTTCAAATATTTAGGGGAGTGCAAATAAATGCTCCAAATAAACTAGTGACTAAATGGGTATACTGTGTCATTAATACCCCCTCTCACCAAAGAAGTGCTAGTGTAGCACTGATGTACAGTTGCTGTATTCGTTTGCTATGTTGTAACATCACAGGTGAGCAGTAGAATTACATAAATGAATAATATTTAAAGTATTAAAAAAGTAAGTGACTGCTAGTAGTACCACCACACCCGCACAAATTAACTATGTATGCACGTGCGATTTAGTTACAATCATTGAATTAAAAACAAAATATATTATATTTAAATAAAATGATAAATATTTTAAATTAAGTTGTGTGTGTAAGCCATTCACCTGAAAAAAGCCATGTGGCAGTAAAGTCCTACTACTGTGTTGTCAGCTTATTTTGTTAAGCAGCCATTTTTTTCTTTTATACTTATATGTAAAGGTATATAATCTGAGAATTCAATCAGAACAGCATTATCATTTTCATCTGCATACACTCCTTTATTTTTTTATAATAAAGCAAATTTTTAAGTTGAAAGAAGATAAAATCTTCTAGCGTGCAAGATCTGGGTTCTAAAAGAAAGTTATAAAAAGTGCTCAAAATTGTTGAATCTTCTGAACAATTTAAGCATTAGTCTGCAAATGAAAACAATTTTTAACAATAACATTCCATGTTACTGGATGACATGCCTCACTTTTAAAAACATTTCCAATTTTATTTCCATCGTGATTGTTGTTATATGTTTCTCTGTTATGAATTTATTAACTCAATTTTAACTATTGGAAGAAAATTAAAAATGACTAAATGGTTATCTTATTAAATTTTTTACCAATTGAATGTTCTACAAAAAAAAAAAATTTTTAATTATTTCTTTCCAATGACTTATTTATATTCAGTAATTATAAATACTACTTCAATCTTTTTGTGAGTGGAAATTTTAGAAACTTTGTCCCATCAAATCCTAAGTTAATATCCAATCAATTTCAAAATCTCAGAATGCTCTTGACAAGAGCAATAAGGTTACTGAATCGCTGTATATAACCACAACTCGAAAAAAAACTAAAAATTTTGTTTTTTATGCAAGTTATTAAAAAAAAAAAAACAAAACACATACTAATATATATGAATGAGAAAAGTTATATAATTTTATTGTTCTTCCTCTTCCACATCTGTGAAGATGTATCTAAATTTTTCCATGTTTCAGATAAGTTAATAAGTGCTGTAATTTTATGTTAAAGATTATAATACTAAATAGTAGGTTTTAGCAAATTGTCTTTTTCTATTTTCACTTCCTTTAAAAAAAATAATAACTTAGCAAAGATATTTTGTTAAAGAGAACAGTTTTCCTAAGATTAGAATATGGTGAATTAAATGAAAAATGTTATTTGACAGTGATCTCTTTAAAATTAGTTGAAAGCTGCTGATAGATGAAAATTAATTTAGAAAATCAGTTTAGACATTGGTAAACAATTTTTCTGTTGATCCTCTAAACGTGTGTTTCTGTTATTCTTTTCCTGAATCAGCATAAAATAATTGGTAGTTTTGTAAAATTAAATATAATTTTATTTATTAACACAACATATAGTGTGTTTTTCAGTTTTATTATTAAAAAGTTACCTTTATCAAAAGTGTTCCAGTCTGTATTCCTTCAATTACCTGTATTCTATCACAAGTATGCAGTAAAAATATTTTTGAGTGATTAATATCAATTTTAGAACTTGTAAAGGCCACCTTATCTGTGTTTTCTTCTTTTTTTATAATTCCATCAAATGAATAAGTTAAAAATACTTCTTTAATTCTAAATATATGAAACAAAAAGAATTGTATTTTTCTTTACTATAACATATAATTCAGTATCTCTTACAAACTTATATTAATATATATTTACTAAAATGGCTCTGGCAGCAATTTAAATTCAACATTGTTTATTTATTGCAGGTAAAAAAATGTTAAGAAATTAATGAGCAAATTCATGTAGGAAGCCAGTACTGCAAATACTGCAACTGGATCAAGTTTTTTTACACTTAAATCTGAAGTTGTCATTTCTTTTAGTAAAAACTCTTTTTAACTTTTCATTTTCATCAAATGGAAATCAATTATATATAAAGAATAAGGCTAGACAACAGCAAAATGTGGCAAAGAAAGATGGCTGGAGTAAAAGCAATGTTAAGAGATTGAGCAGAGCAAACTGCTATATATATTTTTTTTTTTTTTTTTTTTTGGGGGGTTGTCAATGGAATGAAGAAAGGAAAATTATGACCAGAATACAGGGTCAGGTATTGATTAGTAGAATTAAGAGAACTGTGGGAACGAGAAACAAAGAAGTGAAGGTTGATTTAGGAGGAAATAAAGCATGAAATTTAGCTTATCAAACAAATTGATTAGAGTGTGAAGAATAATGTATAAATTAAAATCAATGCTGACTTACAGAATCAGCCATGTTGAAAAAATTTCATTTGTTTCATCATAATTTCATTCTTTATTTTTTAGAATATTTTTTTGAACCCTCTGATCAATTCCTCAAATATAAATATACTAAAGCCAATGTTATTTTTAAATTACAGTATGGCATCTTGCAGTTTCTCTCCTAATAAAATATTACTATTAATCTTACTCTTTGGCATACTGTCATCTGTTTTCTAATAGAAAATTCACCTTCTTTCAACTATTTCCTCCGATGAAATTTATTCATAAAATTAACAAGGATAACCATGAAATAATGTACTTTTGCATTTATCCAGAAACCAAAGTTTTATTCACATTTTATTTACTATATTGTATTTATACTTATTCAATTTTTGTTAAAAGTTGCCTTCAAAGGTAAGGAAATAAAATAAATCTTTATTCTTTTAAGACAATAATTAAATAGGAAAAATTAGAAAATTGTTCATTTCAGCGTGCGAGAAAAGTTTTTGCTATAGAACTAAAGGGTAAACAAACATACCATTTTCAAAAAAGCATCAAAACTTTTTTAATAAATGAATGTTAGATGAAGGTCAACTCCAGAAATAGTTAACGATGTCAGTCATCTAATGTGCAACATCTTTGCAACATAGTACAGGCCTACTCTTGTTAATCATTTGCATTTCTTCTGGATTTATTAAAGGATTTCAGGTTGGATCTTTACAATCATTTTATATTACCATAAAGTATTCCTTATTTGTATATTTGTTATTAAACAATAATTCATAAAGGGGAGGGGAGGAGAGAAAGAGAGAGAAATTTTACTTTAAGATACTACCTTTGAATCTTACCACTATTAATTAACACTTAGAATCACTAGCTGTCATCTGAATTACAGCTGGCCCTTGATTCTGCAGGATCAAGTTCAAGTAAAGATTATTTTATTTTGGATTTGAAAGACCAAGTTATCAATTCCCTCAATATTATAATTATTGGGATTCATTTAAGGGTTTTGTCTAGTAAATTTTCTGCCTGAAACTGAATAAGATTAATAGCTTTGTATTTAACTACACTATTAGGACAATTTGTTGTGAGGCATTGTAATTTCAAGATTTATATGTTGTCTAATCATTATTCAACTTTGTCATCGACTGTAAAGAAATATTTTTATGTTTTACATGGTTGAACTCTACTACATATTTATTTATTACTTGTAAAAAAAAAAAGAAGAAAAAGAATTCTGATTAAAATAAGTACCTTATATCAGGTGATGGTAAATTATAAATCTTCTCAATAATAAAGCTTAATGGAAGTAATTTTTTCTTCAAATAATTTTTAAAAAGATCCTTAACTGAATAAATAACAGCAACATAAGGTAAATTTTCTGATATCTTGACTTTTTCTCGCACATCATATGCTCTGTCTTTAAAAAAATAAATAAAAGAAAAATTGTCAATTTAAATTTAAAATTTTCAGTAATTTAAAAATGGGTCTAACATATCTTTTTAGTAAATTTCATACAGAAGCTTAAACAATATGGAATATTTTATTAAATTAGAAGACTCATTGAAATAAAAAGTTCTTTTACTTTTACTGTGGTTTCAAAATACTAAGATTTTGCTTACATATTATCCAATTCTCAGATTAACATAAGTTTACTTCTGTAGTTTTCTTAAGTATGTATACATTACATAGTTACTGAGGAAAAAATTAAAGTAAGTATTACTTTTAATATAATAAAATAAACACAAACTAAAATTCAAATAATAATATTTTAACACAAACATTTGAAGTCTAAATACATTATTATTATTATTATTATCATACAGTGCAGTTACAAAGTAACTACACACTTGTGAATAGATTATATTGCAGTTTTTTTTCTGTAAAATAATTTTTATAAGATTATTACTTGATTTATATATACAGTAATTAAGATAAACACCTTAACTACCTAGCAGGATTTAGTTATACAATTTTTATTGTTAACTTGATACTTCCGCATATATTGTGAGGATGAAGAAGGCTCCCATCCGAAATCCGTAACCTTGTCTCCAGTGGTTGTTTAGTACCAAGAGGAAAAACAGTTTATCTAGTACAGTTTATCATACTAGAATCATTCAACCCATAACTATTGATTAATAATATTCTTGAATATTCAAGTAAAGATACTTGTTTGATATTTATGGTTTGATGTAGCACTTGGTTTGATGCACTGGCTACAGACCATGGATTCTGCTGTCAATCAAAAAGCCCTCTCTGAAGCAGAGATGCCTATTAGGTAAAGCCTTTGTAATATAATTTTCAATTAACTTCCTAATTATAATTTCAATAAATATTTAATCTTTTTAAGAATATTCTATCAAGAAATAAGCAACAGATTTATTTCTATGATAAATATTTTTTTAGTATTTGAACTTTAATGCAGTTGGTTTTTATTGAGATAAAATTATTTTCATATATGAAGAAGAGAATAGGTTGTGATAGTCCAGATGCTCACTTACTGATTGCACTGCCCTAAGCTGACTTGTATTATATTTCTTTTTTTCTTTTCAATTTTGTAATTTATTATTAAGGTTGGGCTGTTTCTGGATCGAATTAAAAACTACTTTCATTTTATTTCCTTTTCTGCAGTACTCTTTTCGTTTTTAATTTTACTCTTTTATGATATTTGTTGAACATCCTTAAAATTTTTTATTTTATTTCTGCAAGTATTTTGGCCCAAAATCTCTTCTTCTTTTATATTTAATTCCTTTAGATCTTTTTCAATGTATTGAAAACACTTATTTTTACTTTTTAATTTACAGAGATAATTAATGATTTTTTTTATTTATCTGTTGTCCTTCATTCTTTTTAGATGTTCGTAAAAGCCCAATCATTTTCTTACATAAAAGTCCATCATTTTTTTAAATTTCATTATTTTATCTTAAGATATTTTGATTATTTTTACATTTAGATTCTAAATATTTTCCTTTCTATTTAAATTATTTTTCCAGTATTAATTATTTGAATTTTTCATCATTTTTACAACATAAAATCATTCTAGTTTAATAGTATTAAAGTGCCTAAATTTTGCATTAAAAGAAAAGGATTTTTTGTTACACATATTTTTTTTATAATTAATAGGCTAGATTTTCATTTTATTTACTTTCATTTCCGAGTTTGATCTTTCATGTCATATTTTATTTCTTCAAGATTTTGTTTTTTCATAAGAAACTTGTAGTAATCCATTTTTTGTACAATTTCTTTAAATGTTTCTACTTGAATTTTTGCTACTTTAAAATAGTTTGCTTTTATTCCCTGTCATTGGTAAAGGCAAACCTATCTATTTATAGATTGTGTTTTTTTTTTTTTTGTAATCTTATCTTGTTTTCACCTCATTTAGTTTCAACAATTTCTTCTATTTTTTTTATGACAAAGAGGATTTGACATACTATTGCTTTACACCTGTTTTGATAATAATGATTCCAATAATTTTCCAATAAATTTAATTTTAGAAAAGATATTTGAAATTTATTCAATTAAGTTTTTAACTTTATCAGTATGCTAATTCCTGACAGAATCTAAATCATAAAGAATCTGTATTTTTTATTTATGTGGTCACAACCTCATCTTTAATCTTAGACTCAGTTCAGGCATTAGAATAATCAAACATGAGAATTTCAGTGTGGGCATAAATATATTATTCAGCATATTAGTATGGAAGAGTGCATTCTAAATCATCCATAACTTCAGAATTTGAATCGTCATTTGGTAAATATAATGCAATCAAAATAATCTCTTGAAGTTATATCTCCTCACAAGTGATCACTTACATATTACCAATACTTTGTACATATTTTTTATGCATAGCTACAGAAATTCTGTTTTTCACCCAGGTATCCTTATTAATTTTACTAAATATATATAATATTTCTTGTAACTTGTGGAATGTGTGTGTTGTGTGTATATATATTTTTCTTTCCAGTTTTTTTGTTTATTTAATTTATTTATGTATGTGCAAAATTTATTTCTTTTTGATAATTTGTCATATTAAATTTATTCTATTTAATTTTTTTTTTATGTTTTGAGTTTATTGTTATTTGAATATCTGTTTGTAATCAAAGGGTGTTTGCATCCTAATAAGTTCTTATATTTTCCTGTGTTTTTGAAAATCATGTTGATGTTCACATTTATTTTTAATTTATAAATTTATTTTTCATATCTCCTCAAAAGTAAAAATGTGAAGAACAGTATGACTAAATACCTGCTAAACTTATTTGATATCTAAAAATGTCTATCACTGGAGTCAATGAAAGTTTGATTATATATGGTTTAACATCATCTTGTTGAAACTGTTTACTGTTAATTTAATTTTTCTAAGTTTAATTACAAGCAAGTAAAAATTATGTATTTATAATTATCATAAGTTTACTATTTCTATGAAGTATACGTGTCCTATTATTCTTGTGCTAGATATTTTTATCCATACCCTAATTTTTTCATCATAGAGAGGTAATGCCATTTAATAAGTATAGTGTGGCTTTTCAGAAGTTCACAGTTTAGTAAATTGATATACTTTTTTTTAACGAGATGGAGGAACCTCATTTATGGGCATCGAAGCAGTGTCGGATTTGCTAACAGATTCCACAACATGTTGTTTTAGATGTGTATGTATTCCTGCACACTATCGACTAAACCTCCTCCCTTGGCTACCCACCCCTCCTGGAACTGCTCATGAAGCATTACTTCAGGATGAGGAGTCGCCTACATTCATTGCACAACCACTAATATATTCCAAATAATATCCATACTGTACTAGCACTTACTAAACAAGCAACATCACAACAGAAACACAGTATCTCACATCCAGATCTCATAACACACCACATCTATGAGTACATAGACACACACACACACAACGAGAAATACAATTCAGTACTATTGTTAATTTTTATACCAAAATTATTAAAAACTGATAGGTAATTATGTTATCAGAAAACAGATAATATATTTTTTGAAAATAATTCATTAATTACTTGTCAGAATTTACCAAGTGTAAAGACACATTAGTTCTATCTAAATTATATGAAATACTGTTTGCATTTTAACAATGCAGGGAAGGAGATGTATATTGTAACAGGAATTATATTATATAATGTGAAAAAAAAAACAATATATATATATATATATATATATGGAGACACATAACACTGAGAACAATATTTTTTATCTTACCAATTAAAAACTGGGAACCATTAAATGTAATAACATTTTTATCAGCATCAATACTTTTCCTTTTATGTTTATTAGTTTTTTTTTCTTTATTATTTTGTTTTCCATTGTTATTCTTAATAGATTCATTGTTTTGATCAACAGGTGTATCACTTTCATTAATGTTTGATTCTAATTTTTCATTAACTTCATTAATTAATTTTTTTAGCAAATTTTTATGAACTATGAATGGTATACATGATAATTTGTTTAAAAAACTTCCTTCAAAAAATGGTAATTCTCTTTCCATTCTACCACATGTCACTTCTTCTGGTTTTTCATATTCTGGTACTACACCAGCAGTTGTTTCATATACATTACTGAATTTAATTTCATTTGAATTTTCAGGAATTTTTCCAAAATCATAAAATACTTTTGGCTTATCAGCTTTTGATCTGAAATATTGATTTTTTTTTTAAATGTTGTGCAATTGCTACTGTTATTATTATGTTTACTGCTAAACTTTAAATTTAAATTTTTTGAAATGATATTTGGATACTTATAAAAATATCAGGTTAAATTTAATTCAATCATGACATTCAAGCTACATCCCTTGCTTTTGCAATAGTACAAACGTACTGTATTGTATTCTGCAGTAATACTATAAGTTGTTAATTAGAATCTAACAACAAAAGGCAGCTAACAGATTAAAGGATAATTTGAAGTATTACAAGCTTATTTTGATTTGATATAGTTTTTTTTTTTGTTTAACCTCTGGAACCACCGTAAAGGTATATCTTCAGAGGATGAGATGACTGAATTGTAGCATGTCTGAAAAATGCTATGCCTGACCAGGACTCGAATCCGGGACTTCCGGATGAAAGACCGAGATGCTACCACTCTCGCCACAGAGGCTGGCAACTTGATATAGTAACCCAGCATCAATGGCCTAACAAATAATATAAGATATTTGTTACGTTGCCTAGGTGTAGGGTAGGGATCCTATTCCTAAGAATTATATTCAGTATAAGATACGAGTAGCCCTTCCGTATACTTCCTTGGAAAGGTACCATTGGAACTATGTTACTCTTTTTTTGCTTAGCCTCTGGAACTTCCATAAGATATTGCTTCAGAGGATGAATGAGGATGATATGTATTAATGTGAATGAAGTGTAGTCTTGTACAATCTCAGGTCGACCACTCTTGAGAAGTGTGGTTAATTGAAACCCAACCAC
>JAAAKQ030294655.1:0-10256 GCA_010016005.3 Zanna intricata
CATCAGCCAGGCCTCGGTCGGGATGCCCCTGATGCAAATGCCGCGGTTGACATTTACCATCAGAGTAAGATACCTCAACTGCAAACGCCCTCACCGTAGGCTAAACAAACAAAAAAAGGGCTACACGTAGCCCTAAAACTATATAACCGCAGCGTGGAAGCACAAAATCTCACGTTTACTCTAAATCAATCTAACTACCCTTGTGAATGCCATATGTGCAACGATTAAATCGATTGGAGATCAAATTCCCACTCAAATGATTGGAGAACAAATTCCCATTAAAACGCTACTCGCAGCATCGAAATTTTGACCTACAACAACATTACACATGTAACATACAATCACAAAGGGTCAGAATGGAGGCTAATACCTCCCAAAGAACCACGTTCACATAACATTCTCTTCTCGCCACATCATAGCCAACATCAGACACAACACCACCAAGGTCGTCCACACAAATGAACCCTCCCCGACGATTTGATTGATTTTGTTTGCATGTGGTTAGTCCATAAGAGTCTTTTTTTCACATTTCTTGTCTTAAGAGCTGGTTTTAGCTGGTCAATAAGCTAAAGCAGTTTATGTTGAACAGATACCCTTGGAAGCTTGTTCTGTTGGTTACAAACTGTCAATTTAAGTCTGCAGAAGATAACTTAGAATCAATTTTGCTTTTTCTCATTAATATTGATGAAGTCAGGAGTAAGAATATTGATGAAAAGGAGTAAGTTACACCAAACTTTTTTTAAATGTTTCACTGTTTCTAATAAAGCATCATGCCCCATAGCTATTTATTATTATATCGTATTGAAATACTCATGGAAAAAATTATGGAACTTTTTCTTATCATTTCATCCATTATATGACAAAGTACAAAAAGTTAAAGTGTGATTTTGTTGCAAAATATTGAATAAATTAATGAACACTTAATAAATAAAACATCTAATAAAGATCTTTTATTAGTTTTCAATCCTATTAATAGAAAAAAAGGGAGCCTTTAGTGAGCCAACCTCATATTATTTAGAACAAAAGTAAATAATAAAGAAACAAATAATTTCACTAAAAATGCAAAATATTCTCCACTAATGTATCAGTTAAATTAAACATTTTAAAATATATTTTCAACCAATAAATTAATGTGATGTTTTTAAATATTATTATCTTTAATTTTGTAAGTATTCCAACACAGACTTAAGTGTATTATAAAATAAAATTAAAAGAATATCTAGCAGGAATATTCTACAAGCATGTAACACACAATACACATTCAGATAAACAATAACAATAGCATATTATGCATGCAAATTAAACTAACCAATAGTATACAATAAATTAACATGCATTAACTTAAAAAAAAAAAAGAAAAAGAGGTTATATCAAGAAATTATCAGCTTACACAAGTATGCAAATTATGTGTACCAGTTACACCAAACATGCAACAAGTGTTCAATGTAGGATATACATTGACTTATCTCAACAATACGTGGTACTGACATGTGTGACATATTTTAAGTATTAACATATAGAATGTTCAACACAAGATGGTAAAACTGTTCATACTAATAACAAATTAACTAGCTTCTTTTTTTCATAGAATATTTATTGAAAAGTTTGTTGAAACCAACAATTCATGATTTCAGTCACTTAATGATTTCTTCAGAAGTTTCAAGGTTTTGCATGAAATTATTACTGAAAAATTACATAACAATAAGCTATATTATTTTAGGATATTCAGAATGTTTATTGATTAACACAAAATGAAGGGGCAGCAATGAATTTTTAAAACAGGCACTTAGAACTATGAATTCCTCTATAAGATCTACTATGGTTAGGTGTTGGGACACAGTTCTCTTTAAAATTTCAGTAACAAAACATGCTGTGTTATTGTACACTTAGGATTCTGGTAGTGGAGTTTCATTCCTAAAAATCACAAATATAAAAACTGAAGTCAACAGTAAAGTAATGCAGAAATTAAAAAAAATAAACAAAAACCAGTGTGATCATACCTAAAAGAAAGCATTGCCCTGACCTTGTTCTGAAAACACTGTATAGTATGCTTATTAATAAATCTCAGTAGGAAGAGATGGAAAATTTCTTTATCGAAACAGCACAGGGATGGATTATCCATTCTATAGCCAAAACAGGCAATGATTAATAATTAACTTCAAAATATATTCAGTTTTTTGCAACCTTAATTTTAATTGAATCATGTTTTTTATTTCACTTATAAAGATGAGTGGAAACATTTTGAAATAAGCATTTTGTAATAAAACAATTACCAACAGTTCTTCTGCTTGAACAAATTTCTCATACAAAAAAGTTACCACCTAGTATCAGTATTTATTTTCTGAATGTTACCAATATAATAAACTGAAAAAAAATTAGTGCAAACCTTACTTTGAGGAAATAAAAAAGAACCAAAAGATTTTTACTTAAAAAAAAAATATTTTCATGCTTTTTCATGCATAAATGATAAGTGAATATGTGCACATTAAGTAATGAAATATTGAAATAAAATAAAATGGGTAACAATATTTTGATACTTTTAAAATAATTTTAAAATATAATTTATTGTAAAGACAAAATAGATAAAATACTTTTAATAATTTACCTCAAAATGTTTTCAGTTTTTTGCAAGCTTCTTTTTCAGTGAGTCATGCTTTCTATTTCACTTGCAAAAATGAGTGGAAACATTTTGAAATAAGCATTTTATTATAAAATTTGGTTTTGTTTCCCAATACGAATGTTTATATTTTCAAATTATTACCATGATGGTCAAAGAGACCAGCTTTTAGAATAATTTAAACATTTACTGCAGCATAAATGTATTAAATGCAACTTAAAAAATGTCAAAATTTTTCATTGATTTTTTTTAAATTAGAAAACTCAACCACTACATTCAAAAAATTCATATTTTATTGAAGCTAAATTAAGTAAGAAAAGAAACTATAACATTTTTTAAATTAATTAAATAAGCCCAATTACAGTTGACAAATTGCTAGGAGTTATTTGGTTTAGTTGGATAGACAGATAATCTAAGACTTGCTAGAAAAAAAAGCCATTGTAAAAGTGAGAAAAAAGAGAATTTTCATTGTATAAATCTGTCATAATTACTAACAGAAATTTAAGATATTAAGTAGAAATATGAGGGAAAATAATACTGTTCTCACAATTTCTACGATGTAATCAATAAAATAACACTAACTGTGTATGAAACTATAAAAGATTATTTACCTTTATTTCCTCATTACTAAATTTAGTATTATAATATATATTTTTTTTAAATAATTAGTTTACTACATAAACTTTAAATTTGAAGATATGAGTAAAATCTGAATTTTGCATTTGAAAATCCAAAATATAACTAGCATTTTAGCTCAGAACCAATTAGATGAAATGATATTACTGAATCACAGAGATTGGCAATTATTAATTGATTCATAAGACTGAAATTAAATTGATTTCATTTTACTGTTAACTTTACACCACCATTAGTATATACGTTAAAAAGAAGATATCTACATTAAAGAAATAAATATCAGCAATGTGATTTTTTTTTTTAACTCCAAATAATAAAAAAAATGGGAATAAAAATTATTTACTAAAAACTAGTTTACATTGTAACAACTGTCAAAGAAAGAAAAAAAAACATTGCTGACAAACATTGTTCTTAAAGATAGAGTAATTACTAATGTAGGATGATTAAAGAATGTCCAGGTGATAATTTTGTATGTAGTATTTGTATATAGTACAATTTTATTTAAAAATTTTTTTAATTTATTTAAACATACACGTATATTTATACATATAGCCTATGACACTCCCAGTAAAGTAAGATTCCAATGTGGTCATACATCTAAATCAGTTCAGCTGTTGAGCTGCTACAGTGGAACAAAAAACCTACATACAGATATACTTGTATCCTAATTACATTATACTCATTTTTAGACTCGTTTTTGTGCATTAAATTATACTAAAAAATACCCTGTTTGATAATTGAAAATTGAAAGGTTGGTTGCAAATATATAACAACCATTTCTGAATAACTGTGTTATATTAGATTATGAGTGTACCTGATAGATGCAAAAGGTACCCTTCAGTCTACTAACAAATACCTCATTTTATTTTTTAAATCAGATGATTGTTTGCAGAAATGTTATAAGGGCCCTCCACTCCACCTACCAAAACATCATCCCAGGGGCACCCTGTTTGTTACCAATTGATGGTGATGATTGGTCTAACCTTGCACAAGGTGCTCACATCACCTCACCATTCTAGCTTTGTACACAGTCTCTATGAGAAGCCCATTATTATTAAACAGAAATTTTCTAACTCTATATAATATCATTTTATTTTATTTAAATTTAATTATATTATTTTTGTAATATTATTCATTCAATTGATATGAATCATTCAGTTCAAACCCAGCTCAGATAATGATAGAGGCTCATAGTTCATTAAATGAATTCATTAAAGTTTGTGCTTCAACCAGCAAATATATTATATATATATATATACATCCTATGAAATTCCTGGTAATGTAAGAATTCCAATGCGAGGAGGGAATCATACATTTAAGCTGAACAGGAGTTCAGATATTGAGCTGCTGTGGTTTAAAAAACATACATACACCCTAAATACATTACACTCCTTTTTGGGCAATCATGTAACAATTTTTATTTATTATTATTCATTTAAAAACGTACAAACTGGAATTTTTTGACAGAAATGATCAGATGGATTAATTCCTCCAAACTATCTACCTCGCCGGCCTCCGTGGTGCGAGTGGCAGCATCTCGGCCTTTCATCCAGAGGTCCTGGGTTCGAATCCCAGTCAGGCATGGCATTTTTCACACACGCTACAATTCATTCATCTCATCCTCTGAAGATATACCTTATCAATGGTTCCGGAGGTTAAAAAAAAATATATATATAAATATAAACTATCTACCTCAATCATTTTCAATAATGAGATGTACATAGAATTCTTTAGATTCAAGAGGCACCAATCACTGCTGTTTCTTCTAAGATCAATGAAGTTTATATGCTAATGAGTTGTAATGAAAAGATATTACTTGTAGGGCTGAATCTAATCTGAATTTCAATGGACTTGGTGTACTGGTTAGTAATACCATCTATTTATATGGTTAAAGAAAAAAGAAAGAATTTAATATTTTAAAAGTTACCTCCGCATCTAAATTACTTTTTGAATAGTCACTATGCACATTCAGACATATATTGAAACATGACACCAGTTTTGTAGGAAACTTTTGTGCAACTTGGATACAAGCTTTACTCAAAAGAGTAATAAAATATTACTTTTTGCATAAAAAAGTGCAGCTATGCATTGTCATGCAGAAGAACAACACATTTCATGAATATCTCATAGTTTTTGCTAAGATAAATCTGTAGTTTTTTTTATAGTACTTTATAGTCAATTTTCTATCATTATTATGATCTCAGGTTCAATGAATTTATCAGCAAAATTCCCTATTGAAGAATATATATCTCTTTTGGATTATTTCTTGATTTTTAATTGATATAGTTGGTCCATGCCTCATCTCCAACACAATTCTGTCAAGATCTACTTTTCAAAGTCATAGATAAGATTTTTATGCACATCAATTAGTTGTTTTGATACCTACCTGATACAGGACTTATGTAAACCCAGTGTCTATTACAGACCTACAAAGAATTCTTTTCAAAATTTATGAGAATTCATAAGACATTTTTTATCATAAAATGTTTGCCATCTCTGATTTGTTGAAATTTTTGTTTTAATTCATTAGTCATGAAGGTTGCCCTTTTCATATTATTATGAATCATCTCTGAATTTCCAAATATCTTTTACTCATTTTTATACTGTTATTATGAACTCATTGCTATGGTTGATAAATCTTGTTGACACTATCTTTCTATGAAAAAGAAGATGAATCATACCATGTACATCACATTTGGCAGGTCTGTGACAACAAGTTCCATGTTTCATTAATATGCTTAATCAACATTGAGTAGAAAGAACGGCAGAAGAGAGTGTAATATTATAGATTGCTCGAGACAATGTGCAGTTACACTTACTTTCAAAGTCTGTTAGAAGTCAATTTCAGTCAGTGTAGCTATTATTAATTAAAATTAAAAAATTTATTTGGATTACTATGTTACTAGAATTTAAAGAATTTCAAATAAGTTTAAATGTTATAATAAAACAGTTTTTGGTACTTGCATACAAAAGGTTCACATAAAAATTTGAGCAGGTTGATCTGATAGATGTGCTAGGAAAAAAAGATGCCATTTTGTTCATTTTCACTTTCAGGGAATCTGAAAGAAGTAATCAATAATCTCAGTTGTTAATTTTTATTAAGTTTTACTATCCTGACTTCTATAGTCAGTAGATCTATTAATATTGCAGCAGCATAGCTATAAATGGAAGGTACAGCAACTGGCTTAAATTTTGGGTATCATGTTTTGCAAATGTTGGTGTTTCAAGATGCCCTTAATAAAAAAAAGAAATTATAGAAATTTCCTTATGTATGTACGTTTGTTGGCCTGCAGTTTGATCAATATCTCCAGACTGACTCAACATGAATACTTCTAAAATGGCTAAAAATATTTCTTCTATACAAGGGAAATTAATGGCATTAAATTTTGAATAAAACTAAAAAAGAGAGAGGAATGGTTTTCAACATTTATAATTATCTTTACTTTTTATATAATGATTGTAGAAGATTAAGTTCTAGTGCAATGATGTATTAAATTATTTTAGCTTTGATGAATAACACTCAAACACCAAACTGGGTTGCCGGTCTCCGTGGCTGAGTGGTAGCATCTCGGTCTTTCATCCGGAGGTCCCAGGTTCGAATCCTGGTCAGGCATGGCATTTTTCACACACACTGAAATTCATTCTCTGAAGATATACCTTAATGGTGGTTCCAGAGGTAAAAAAAAAACCAAACTGGGTTAAATTATTGAAGTAAATAATTACTCCATTAAATACATTTTTAAGCTCCAAAAGAAGGGGTTGATTGGGACTTGTAACTAAAATATAAATTTTAATTTTCAAGATTGAATATTCATCTGTACCTAGTATTAATATAGGACTAGAAGAAAATCTTTAAAAAAACAAAAAATCATGTGGGACCTGACTTAAGAATTAAAAAACTTTTTTTTTCATTTTTGATAATTTCTGTATTTTATCTGTTTTTTAAGTTGTAGCTGTTATTAAAAGTGTTTATATGAGATAGCTGTCAAGCCAGAGGTTCATCAAATGAGTCCCAAACTTTGATACTAAGAATTTTGATTTTTTTCTCATTTATAATTTTAATACTGCATAATTTGTAAGGTGAAAACATCATTTGATCAAAGAAATCAAATTGGGATCAATTCTTTTTTTCTAAATATTTTTATCTTTTTCACAATTATACTCAAAATTTTACATAAGTAAGTCATTATCATTTAAAAATCCTATTTTGTGTTTGAAATAAAAACCTGCCAACGGCAAAGCCAGGACAGTTATGAAACTCTTGCTGGCTTTTTTTCATTATAATTTGTTAAATTAAACAAAAATAAAGGTGTAAACATATTCTACAGATATATAAATATATATATTTTATATTCTAGTACGTTTTTAAAAACTTATTAGTAAAATATTTAAAAAAATTAAAAATCATGAAAAATTTATTGAAAGCAATATATTTACAATTACTAAAAATATTAGCCAAATTTGTTATGTAGCAACTGTTTTATTTTTCATCTGAAAGCTGATAATAAAAAAATTAAACATTAGTCTTCAACCAAGTCTTGTATATAATTCATGTGGTTAAAGAAAAAACAAATTTTTCAGATTGGCCTTTTTGCCCCATTGGGCTGGTATAATAGTTAAATAATTGTTGCAAATCAGTTGTTTAACAACAACTTTGATTTTCAAAGTCAAATTTTCTGAGGTTCAAATCCTTATAAAAGTTAGTTATTTTTATACAGATCTGAATAGTAGACACTGGATACCAGTGAACTTTGGAGGTTGGGGATTCAATTAATCACACGTCTTAGGACTATACCTCATTTATATGTCATACATGTTATCCTCATCACATTGGGCTGTGAGGGAATTGCTTATTGTACACTAGTTGAACAGATTGCAACAAAACACAAGGGGAATAAACAAAAAGACTGACTTTTAACAAACTTATAAAAAATTAACTTGACATTTCTAATCTTTTATAAGTAAAAAAAAATAAATAAATAAATCATGCTATTTAAATCATCATAGCACTTGCACTGAACTTATTTTATCAGTATAAATATTTTCTGTTTAATAGCCTGCAGAATTAAGTAAGTGAACTTAATGGATGTAGATTGTATTTGAATACAGATAATAAGAACTAAACAGAAAATATCTTCCCCAGTTATTAATTTAACTACTGCAAATCAGTTTCATAAATCAAATTATTAGAACATTAAGTGCAACAGGTAAATTGATATCTTGAATATGAAGAATGAAACTAACAGATGAGAGACAAAAGAGATGGAATTGATATTTGTCATCCGGTATTATAGAAAGGAATATAAAATAATAAAAAATAAAGACAAAGACAAAAATTCTCAAACAAAATATACTGTAATCAAATTAAAATTCAGTATAAAATTAAAATTTTTAAAAGGATGAAAACAATAATTCACAACTGGGTAACAATAAAATAATATTCTTCCAACTATAAAATAAACTTGTACAGACTTTTTTGGAGTGTTTGAAAGCAGCAAATATTTTATAGCAATCACTAACCACTAATTAAAAAAAAAAAACAATGAATAATGAATATACTGGATCATAATAAGCTAATTATTTATGGACTTATCAATGTCTGAATAAATGATAAAACATTTCTAAATAGTGTAAAATGTTTTAAATGAAAGTTATTTAAAAAGGATAAGGGATAATTATTAAATTTAAGCATTCCTAAGGATTAAGCAGGTATAATGAACCAAGCTTGCATAATAGTTGGTTGTGTAATAATTAAATAATTTTGTTTATAATAAGAAAATTAAAAAAAAAAAATATATATATATATAATAAATGATTAGTATAATTGTAACTGTGCATTATGTTGTGCATATGACCAAAGCATCCAAAGCATTAAGCAGCATCTGCAAAAAGCATCATCAATCATCGAATGTTATACATTCGATTTTCCTAACAATGGGTTCTTGTTTTACCTGTTTAATGGTTGATTTTGGAGGACTTCTTGTTGGGTCGGCACCATCCGACTCCCGCAAGGAATCCCTTGAATCACCCACTTCCTGTAACATCATAGAATACATTATACATTTTATATAATTGTTTTATTATTGTTGATATTATTTGTTTTAAATGCTAACAACTATGTTAATTACACCACTCTGCAAAGTTTTTTATGTTTTGATGCTTTTATGTTATTTTCAAAGTATTTTCATTGCTGAATCCAAATATGGAGTCTGATTTCACCTAACATGTATAGTTTTCATACAACCTGCAATGATATTATTAAATTTTTACACGTTTTGTCTATATGAGAGGGTATTTTCATTAATACCAAATTGGTAGTTAGCATCACTGATCAGAGCGTCACTTGCTGTTTCCCTCTCCACAACTAAATGACACAGCTTGTTTGAGGTTATGTTATTGCTGAGTGTGTAGTGAATTGAGTTTTAATGTGTGAAGTGACGTTTGAATAAATAAAATCAGTTCACGGAAGTGTTTAAACAATTCCGACATATTCTGTTATATCTGTGGAAGCTGTGTTACTATAAAGCAGAGACAAAATATAACCAGATTCGTAAAACAAGCTTATCTTGCTTACTTCAGTATAAAGGTTGGGGATCAGGACAAGAGTTGGGCTCCCCATAAAGTTTGCAATACATGTATTGAGGCTTTGAGGCTGTGGAGCTACGGTAAAAAGAAATCTATGCCTTTTACTATTCCTATGATGTAGAGAGAACCACAAAACCATGTAAGTGATTGTTATTTCTGTATTCTGTATCTGTATTACTTCTGTATTTCAGTTCCTCATGACGAGTCACTTCCAGTCCCTGTTCCACCAGCAGAGCTGGAAAAAATTGTTGTCGACTCAGATTCTTATCATAGCAATAGTTCAACTTTTCATGAATATTGTCCGAGTGAGGACGAACCTGCGCCTCAACTTTTCAAACAACGTGAGCTCAATGACCTAACTCGAGATTTAAATCTTTCAAAGGAGGCAGCTGAGTTACTTGGTTCACGACTTAAAGCT